>JAQFZF010004925.1:0-10250 GCA_034695365.1 Enchytraeus norvegicus
ACTTTGCCTTACTTCACCTCACTTCGCTTCACATCACTGCAATTTGCAACACTTCACTTCAACACTTCACCTCACTTTACCTGCCTTTTCTCATCACTTCACTTACTTCACTATGTAATTATGTTTGAGGCGGATGTGACCATGATCCTTCATATCTGTTTTGGGTTTATAAGGGAATCATGTTACCAACCTACAGAACACCTGCGGTGCCTACTCCAATGGTAGAGCCATCATAAGGGTTATCAGGTGACTAATCACCATGTAATGAGAGAGGAGCATAAAAGACAGTGAAATGAGATTTAACGGCTGGTTTCTTAGCCAAAGGTGATGACAGGGGAGATAAAATATAGTGCCAAGAGATTTAACACTGGGTTTCCTTGTCTGAGGGTGATATCAGGGACCTAAAAAAATACACTGCAGGGAGAATTTAGCGACTGGATTCTCATCATAAGGCGATGTCGGTGGCGTAAAATACACTGCAAACAGAATTTAACGTCCTGTTTGATATCCAAAGGAGGTGTTGGGAAAGTAAAATACAATGCAAAAGTTTTAAGAGTCCGTTTCCTAACCCAAACGTGATGTCAAGGTGTATTAAACACACTGCACGGAGGATTTAAACGTCTGGTTTCTCATTCAATGGCGATGTCGAGGTGCAAGAACACAATGCAAAAGGTTTTGAAGTCCGATTCCAGATCCAAGGGTGAAGTCAAGGACGTATTTAACGTCCGGTTGTCCAAAAGGTGATGTCAGGGACGTAAAAATACATGGCAAAGAGTTTAAGAGATCGATTCCTGACCAAAAATAGCGTTAACAGAGGTATAAAATACATTGTATGCGAATTTAACGTCAGGTTACATATCTAAAGGCTGTGTCAGGGATGTAAAAAATACCAGGTAAAGAGGTTTAGACTCCATTTCCTAACCCAAAAAGAAATCGTTGTCAAATGTGCAAAATACAATGCAATGCTAATTTAACGTCCAGTTCCTTATCCAAGGCGATGTTTGGGATGTAAAAAATATATGGCAAATAGTTTTAGAGTCTGATTCCTGACTCAAAATAGCGCTGTCATAGATGTAAAAAACAATGTAATGTGAATTTAACGTTGGTTCTTTATCCAAAGGCTATGTTAGGCACGTAAAATACAACGTAAAGTACAACACAGTAAGGATTTAACGTCCGGTTCCTTATCCAAAGGCGATGTCAGGGATATAAAAATACAAGGCAAAGAGTTTTAGAGTCCAATTCCTGATCCAAAGCGGTGTTGGAGGTGTAAATGACAATGTAATGCGAATTTAACGTCCGGTTCCTTATCCAAAGGCGATGTCAGGGACGTAAAATACATGGCAAGGAGTTTTAGAGTCCGATTCCTGACCCAAAATAGCGTTGTAGAGGTGTAAAATACTGTGCTTATAGGATCTGACGTCCGTTTTCATCCCCAAAAGGCGATTTCCGGGGGGTGGGGGCACAAAATACATTGATTATAGGATTTAACGTCTGTTTTCACGCCCAAAAGGCGATGTCTGGGTGATAAAAACTGTACGAGGGGGGAGATTTAACATTGGTTTCACGCTCAAAAAGGCGATGTCAGGGGCACAAGATACTGTGCTTATAGGATTTAACGTCTGTTTTCTTGCCCAAAAGGCGATGGGGGGCACAAGATACAGTGTTTATAGGATTTAACGTCTGTTTTCACACCCAAAGGTGATGTCAGGGGTACAAGATACGGTGTTTATAGGAATTAACGTCTGTTTTCTCGCCTAAGAGGCGAAGTCAGGGGCCTCAAAATACAGTGTTTATAGGATTTAGCGTATGGTTTTCTGTGTCAAAGGCGGTGTTAGAGAGGTAAAAATACAGTGAATATAGGATTCAATGTCTGGTTTCTGACCGAAAAGGTGATGTTAGGTAGGTTACGCTAGGCTGATGCGCTAATTGGCTGCTAGGCTAAAAATAGAACGTGTTAGTAGACTAACACGATACAAGGTTACGCGCAATATGCAACTATGCGCTGACGCAATAGTAGGCTAAAATGATGCTGATGCGCTGCTAGGCTAAAAATGCTTTGACGCGTAGTTAGGCTAGAAATGCTGCTGATGCGCTGCAAGGCTAAAAAATGCATTGACGCGCAGCTAGGCGAAAATGCTGCAGACTCGCTGCTAGGCTAAAAATGATGCCATACCGTGATGACTCATAATCTAGAAGGTGCTAGAACTTGCTGGAACACGCCGGATCATTCTAGAATGTTTTACATGTAATCTGATACTATCTAGGTCAATCGGAGGCCGCCATAGGATGATGCAACATTTGTAATCTGATGTAATATAGGTCAACCAATCAGAAGTCGCACAAAGGATGATGCAATAATTTGCAAATCTGACGTAATCTATGTCAACCAATCAGAAGCCGCGTTTAGGATGATGCAATAATAGACCACACCAACTCCTTTGTCCCGTCAACCAATCACAGGACGAGGTCAAGGTCAACCTAGGCCTCGGCCAAGGTCATAGGCCTAGGAAAGTAGGCCAAAGTTCCGCCAGTTCTCTCGGTCACATACTACTACTATATTTAATGATTTGTATGTTACAGCAATAATTACAATTTTAGTTTCCAGGTCGTAGATTTCTAATTTCAATTTCTGAAAATCTATGAGCCCTAAAAATATAACAAAGATAATTTTGAACTCAGAGGATGTATAAAATAGTGCTTAAAAGTTGTTGTGCTCTAGTTCTCGATGTTTTAAAAGTCATTAAACAAACAAAACAATATTTTGTAAAAATCCTATACTCTCAAAGCTAAAACTTGGGGACACGTCATTTGTTTATTTTGATGCATAATGCACCAAAATACCACAACAGAGAAATTAACTTACCTAGATTAGTCTCGGCAGTACGGATACTGGAAAACCTTCCATCTAATTCCACCTCCAGGTCTCCTATCACTGTGTCCATCTTACTGCTCATCAGCGCTACACAACCACAACCACAGTGATACCATCATCCATGGTAACATTGTGTAACCAAGACACAATTTGACATGGAATGCTAGATTACATTGTTGCAAAGAATAGTTTCAGAAAGCAGATAATAGCAGCATATATTTTGTTTGTCTAGTAGTAGTATATTGGCAAGATCATCATGACATATGCACAATGTTACTTGTAACACTAGAAATAGATATAAAAAATAAAGATTACAACTACAAATTTAATTATATCGTTGCATAATTGCTTAGCTCATTATGCAATATTGCGAGTATTATCGTTTTTTACTTTCCCTTTTTTCTTTCCTTTCATTTACTATGTGTGTATATGAGGAATTGTAAATGTTTACATGGCGAATGAAGACATTATTATAACTGTGCAGGTTAAATTATAATTGTATCATTAGTACTATAAAAGCTATACCCATGAATTGCTCGACGACAGTTTTTATCTCCGGATCCTCTTCAATACTCGAGTCAATAGTTTTCATATCTATGGTCACCTCCACTGCACAGCTACCACTGCCAGGGTTTTCTGATGTCGCGGGAGGAAAGCGCAGTGTTATCACTGACATGTGCCTGAAGTCTGTTCCACTCTTTACTACGTATTTACCGTTTATCTGCGCATGAGCAATCAATCAATCATCACTTTTTTCTTTGAAATGCACTACCCTCTCTCCAGTAAAATAGTTTAATCCCGTCATGGTGTCACGTTTCTGAGCCAGTGTGACTCATATATTAGGCCTGATGTATGCCTGCAAAATAAACTGGCATGGCCTTGTTCACTTGCATTCACTTGTGATATGTATAAAGGCATAAAGGCATAAAGCCGAAGTTAACGTCAGTTTCATCTCTCGAAAGGGATATCAGTGACGGGCGAGCCTCGGATTCGAACCCTGCACATACTGATCCCATGTCGGAAACTTTACTGATGTAGCTACTGGCTCCTGCCATGCATGTAGATGCTATGTAGATGCCTTTATTAAGGGCTCTACTAGTACAATATAAGACAACACATTGCAAATTTGACATCCAATTCTTCATCCAAGGAATATCACAAACACAATGTGCAAGCGTAACAGCAGAATATAGATTAATAGTACCTCTACACTACAATTCAACAGACCTGTTTAAGAGTATAATCATGATCATGCCCTCCCAGGATGAGATCAATGCCCTCCACGCACTCAGCCAGTTTTGTGTCATTGGGCCAGCGCATGTGCGTCAGGGCTATCACATAGTCCGCGCCCTACAAACAATCATGTGTGTCAGGGCTATCACATAGTCCGCACCCTACAAACAATCATGTGGGTCAGGGCTATCACATAGTCCGCGCCCTACAAACAATCATGTGTGTCAGGGCTATCACATAGTCTGCACCCTACCAACAATCATGTGTGTCAGGGCTATCACATAGTCTGCACCCTACAAACAATCATGTGTGTCAAGGCAATCATATAGTCCACACCCTACAAACAATCATGTGAGTCAGGGCAATCACATAGTCCATGCCCTACAAACAATCATGTGGGTCAGGGCTATCACATAGTCCGCACCCTACAAACAATCATGTGGGTCAGGGCTATCACATAGTCCGCACCCTGCAATTAATCGTGTTTGTCAAGGCTATCACATAGCCCGCAACCTACAGACAATCTTGTTAGTCAGAGCAATCACACAGTTCGCACCCTACAAACAATCATGTTAGTCAGGGCAATCACATAGTCCGTGCCCTACAAACAATCATGTGGGTCAGGGCTATCACATAGCCCACACCCTATAAACAATCATGTTAGTCAGGGCTGTCACATAGTCCGAGCCCCTACAAACAATCATATGTGTCAGGGCAATCACATAGTCCGCGCCCTGCAAGTAATGAATGATATCCTGAATAGTTGTCAATGAATTATTTATAAGCATGCATTATTTAGTAACAACATGTAATCAAACGAGAGTAACTATTCTCTCCAGTTAATTCCATCAATAAAAATCAATATAGATCAATCAATTAAAATGTTCTTTATAATCACTTAGCCGTGTTGGGTTCTTCAAATATAAGAATAGACCAACCAAAAGATGCACGTGTTTCGTAGAAGCCGACTAATGCAGTCCCTGTTAAGGAGACCCTTCAGAAAATAAAATTGTCTTCAAGAAAATGTGACATACAAACTCTACAGTTGTATGCCATGGACCTGCCATTAGGCAGTGCACTGAGAGAGAGAGATGTAATCACTAGCTTTTATAGTCATCTTAACAATGTCTCAGAAGCCTCACGATGATGTTAAAACAAAGATGGCGTACCTCATCGCGTAGCTGACGTGCTAATAGTTCTCCCTGTTCCACAAAGTCCATAAAAAGGAGATCTTCAGGGTCTATTGTAGCCAGGGTCTCAATCCATTCCTCCTCTACCAAGCCTATGAAACCTATCTAAGCACATAACATAGAACAACATTAATAAATGAGTTTAATTCTACATATCATCGGTGCACATAAATTAGAGCGCAAATGTCACACGTTGAAGCACATCTTTGCAATATGTGGAGATACTTATACTCGTAAAGTTGTAATAAAACAATAAGGATGGCATTACATGTGTTGCCCACTGGTCCATTTAATGCATTATAAATTTTTACTTTAGTTTTTCCTTCATAATTTTGCGGAATCAAGTTAAAAAGCTTTCTACTGTAAAAATTTCTGAAAAAAACTTGGATCTCTCTGAAACAACACAAAGAATATAAGGGCTCTCAGTCTAAGGAAGGATTGTTGAAGCAAGATCTGATTTCATAAAGTTTTCAACAAGCAGAACATGAAAACTCAACAATTCTACTTGTCATCCTGCACACAAGAGATTTGTTTTCAGGACTTATAACAAGCTAATGACTAAAGTGTTGCTGTTGATGTTGCTCACCCAAGGTGCCAGCCTTGGTGCCGACTCCCTCCATCCATGTCATTGAAAGCTGAAGCTTATATGACCGCATTTTGCAATGCTGCCCCAGCCTATTTCAAAAGGAGATAGGCCCCATTTGGATGTGCGCAGACCCCTGCTGAAAGCAGAGTTCTTGATGGGAAGGGCAGGAAAAATGTAATACAAATTGTAATCCAACTTCGCTGGATTAGCACCCTCACTTCGAGCAGGTTGTATCTTTAAGGGCATGACTAAAGTGTAAACAGTACAAACCCTAATATAATTATTAAACAAATAAAATCTGTACCACTAACTTTATGGCCCTTCCACGGCAGCATGTACGTGATGAGCCCGTCAGCCAATGGTTTGTCTGTCGTCAGATCAACGACATTACTCATCAGCCACGGGAAGTCTGTCTCACCTGCCACCTTACACAGCGTGTCTATACCAAAGTCTACACAAACCACATAAAGTTTCACATAAATCAATATCATTCCAGGCTGTAGAATACAGTCACTACATTTTGCTAGCAACGGCATAAATTTACAAATGTAGGTATGTTAGGAATACTGTAGGCCTGCAGATATAATTGTAAAAACAAATTATAATGTATAATTAGATAACTATATTACTATTTATTAAAATTTTATCATGTTAATATTTATACCAATAAACACAACTTAAATACAATTTACAAATTAATTAACTAAATTAATTATTCATTAAATACAATAAAACATTTATATCAGATATTAGTTCGTTTCATCATCTGACGATGAAATCAGGGGCATCTCCAACAGCACAAGCAATACTAGCTGGTCCATGCAAGTGCAGTTAGAAAATCAAAAGTGCTATAAAATTTAGATAAAATATTATATAATTATAATATTTCAAACATCGATTGGAATCTATTAACATCACAACAAACTACTGCTGTGTTATTATGAATCAGAATTAGAAAATACAAATATATCAGTAATTATTATATTACATTATCATTGCATCCACTTACCAAAGTCATGGTTTCCATACACAGCACACTTAACACCTAGGCCCTTCAGTATAGGAATCATCTGCTTGCCCTTCAACATAGAGCTCACTGCGATATAATCATCAAAATAAGTACCAAATAAATCATCCAAATCAAAGCTGTCTTAAATCAATCATAGATTTCATTATCCAGTTGGCTAATTTGGGTACATAAAAGTATGTAACATTCACAGATTTCGTATAAACCAAAAATTTTTACGTAATTTCAGATCTACGAACTATCTTGTTCAATTACAGCTTAATGCCAAATGTTTAAAGGAAACATTAAAATTGTCATAAACAAGCATCTGATGCTTCCTGACCTAGTAGTAGTAGTGTTATGTTATGTTAAAATTCTTATAATTTGTGGACTGGGTAAAATCTATCTAGAGCATAAGTAATTGCTAAGATTGCACATTGCACTATTCAAATGGTGGAGAAAAATAAAACCAGTACCATAGTGGTGACACTTCATGACAAACATACTTGTCAAATTCAAACAATGAAAAAAGTCCTTCACCGCTGTAAAATATGGGTATAAATTAGGGTTAGGGTTAGTGGTAGGGTTAGGCCTAGCCTAATAAAACCCTAAACCAGACCATAACCCAAACCCTAACCCAGATCCTAACCTTATCCTATGTATTTTATATGTAAAAATGCATAATATTAATGTCAATAACTTTGTGTAGGTTCGTCCAAGCAACAAACGGGTTGCACCACGTGATTCGTGAAGTCAATATGCATCCAACGGTATATAGCATGTCATCAGGTTTTTGTGGGTGGTCTTCGGAAGAAGAACCCGATTTCTCTTTAGACTGATCATTGTAATTCCAGCCTTTCCATTTGTAAACCAAAGAATGTAAACAAAGTAACTTATTTTTTGTATAAAATTTAATTCTGTTGTGAAACTTTATGTTGCCCATGGCTACACCAATGAATATAACTATGCAAAAGTAAACATAAAAATATCATTAACCATGAAAAAGAGTGTTACATTTGAAAATATAAAAGTAAACAAATAAAAACTTTGGTCTGCTCTATGTTCGGATCAGACGTCAGTAGCCCACTAACGCGTCAGTCCACTAACATGTCAGTTGACTTCAGTCTGTTTTTCTGACATCTTTTGAAGCCCACTGATGACTTTCGTGTGGTGGTTATAGGAAAAACCCAGCATCACACTAACGTGTTAGTGAGGACGGAAGTGTTGAATAAAACTATTTTCAACAGATACTAACGCGTTAGTGGGCTTCTGACGTCTGAGATGAACTTACCCAGTATCTATTTCTTTTATATGGTGTCAGGTAAACTTGAGAATCTTGACGGACGGAAAACTGCACCTATTCATAAGAGGCAAATAATGCAAATGCCACAGTGAAGGGCATTGTGCTTTCTATTTCTTTATTCGTCATGTTATGAGGAATAAAGAAATAGAAAGCATAATCATAAGCAGAAAAATTGAAGGAAAGCGTTCCAAAGGAAGACAAAGAATTACCTATACAAAGAGTCTCTGAATGTATGAACGTAGGAGAAGTAGAAATAATCAGAAGCACGACAGACAGAGAAAAATGGAACACCATGACCATCTACGCTGGAAACCGGCAGGATACTTAGAAGAAGAAGAGAAGATACTTGACACTTTGGTCGCTCAAATTTCAGATTTCCAGATGTCTTGCCTTGTTGGATATGGCATATGGCAGACTAGGCTACTCTAGACTTTACTGTTCAAGGTGCTTCTGAGATTTAATATTTAGTGCAGAGTGCACTAAATATTAAATCGTTGATTGATATTTGTGTGTTACAGTATGGCAGACTATTTGATCAGTGGGGGAGCAGGTTACGTACCAGAGGATGGGCTAACAGGGGCTCAGCTCTTCAACTCTGGAGAGGGCCTTACGTACAAGTATGAATTTTTTTCCGTATGGTTTTAGTATATAGTTTAAAAAATAACATTTGACATACACATAAATGCTAGTTTCCTTTCATTGCTGCTGTTTTATAATCCTATTTTGTTACCACTCTGGACAGATTAATGATACTGTTGCCTTTTCAAAGTACGCAATGCAGCTAGCGCAGATACACGAGAAATCTTTCAGACACCCTGAGGTTATTCATTTGTAGATTGACTTGGGATTCGTACCCGCATGCCTTGCTTCTGAGAAGACTACTCAACCAACCCCTCCCCTCCGCCCCAAAAATTCTGTAGAACTTTGTAGATGTTCCAGTTTTTATTTTACACATGACAATTGCACATATTTACACGGTTTGCATTTTTAGTATCTGTTTTTCTATGGCCGTCCCATTGGTTAATCATTTCTTTTCTGTAAGGCGCGCACTATTGATGCACTCTATCAAAAGACTATTAAGCAGATTTGGATTCCGAGTTCTTTATAATTATTTATTAGCCACTGGGTGAGAAAATCCCTTCCACCAGAACTTATAAGTGCGCCTACCAAATCAAATCGTTTCACGTAAGACTTAGCATTATGGTCCTAATAAATGCGTTAAAATAAATAATTAGTATGTTAAAATATTATTGTTAAAAGATATGTGATAACAAAAGGAATTGTATGTGGAATGGCACAATTTAAAATCATATTAGTGTATGTTAAAAAAGGAATTGTATGTTCAAATATAATTGCATGTGCTCTGTTTTTGTTGTTGTTACAGTGACTTTCTAATCTTACCAGGTTTCATAGACTTCGCTGCAGTGGAAGTGGTATGTACGATGCTTATCTTCAAGCATGTCTTATTTAGCATTCTTTATTCGGTGCCATAGATAAAAATATCTCGCCTGACTGTCTTCTGATAACCGGACCGGCACTGTTTGTGATCTCATTTTCTCTTCAGCTCATGTTTCTGCCAACAGTTTTGGTGAACCGGTTTACTGAGATTATGCTGATCATCATCATCATCATTGGATTAGGAAAAGGACGTTGAATCTTTATTATTATTATTCAGCATATGCTGTTATTCTTATGATCTTCTGTTCAGTATTCGAAATTTGCTTCAAAATTTCTGATAACTTGTTAAGTTAGGCAGTCGCCGGAGGTGTCTAGGTAAATAACTAAACATACATCTATTGCTGTTTTGGCAACGAAAAATACTCCATATCACAGCATGATTACACACTGTACACAAGTCTGGAAGGATGAAACACCATTTTTATCTCAAACATGTTCTTTATTTAGGCCAATAGCCTAATTCTTTCATGTTGTGTTCTCAGAAAGAGTAAATAAGTACGGTAGTAAAAATAAATAAATAATTAATAACTAAATAAACAGTAAATAAATAATACTAAATAGGCAAGTCCCAAGGCTAAAGAGTCCACTTTCTCTATCCC
>JAQFZF010004926.1:0-10250 GCA_034695365.1 Enchytraeus norvegicus
GATCCTGAATCCTGTGGGGGAGGTCGATGAACATGGCTTGTGGGATTGAGGTGGGGGGAGTGGAATGGTGGTTAGGTGGAATGACGGTGGGGGGGAATGACTGTTGGGTGCAGTAACGCTTGGTGGGGGGGTAGATTTGATTCTCTGAGGGGGAGGTCAAGAGGTCACGTGATCTGTCCTCGTGATGAGTCATATCTGCCATGTCATACAGGGGTCCTAGACACATAAAAACACACACATAATAATAAAACTTATATTGTAAATTTGGCATACCTTAGCAAGTTGTATATTGATGTTAAAAAAGTAGGTAACTCGCGGCCCAAAGTGGATTGTTTACAAATTAACCGATTGTTTAATATTTTAGGATAAATGGCAAAAATACTAGTAAATAGTTACTATTCGAGTTCTGGATAAAAGTTTGAAAATGATGATTTGGCTACCGGGTCCGTCTCTGACACTATCCTTCGATTTAGAAGACGTTTAACTTTGCTTAACAGATAGTTACTTTGTAAGGAATAAACAATTAATAAATTAATAAACCAATGAATGAACGAATGACTCAATGAATGAATTTATTAATTAATGATTGATTGATTGACTACCTGACAACTGAAGTTGTTTAGGAGATAGCTGCTGTTGTTGTTGTTGTCTCTGTTGCTGCAACAGCTGCTGCTGAAGCTGATTCTGCTGCATTCTGCTGATATTAGCTGCCAGCATCGAAGAAATTGGATTGGCACCGGATTTGGAGGCACCTTTACTCTCAGCTGTAGCCATAATTCCACCAACCGGTCCACCATTTCTATACACCTCACCCCAACCATTACATGCCTTCCTCTCGTTCATATAATACTCATTCTCGTTCTGGGTCACAAAACCAGCAGTGGTGAATTTCACGGATCTTTCGACTGGGGGAAGAATTGAATCCGGACCCGTGTAGTTGGCGTTCTGCATGCTAACCACTTGACCATTCTCTTGTTCCACTGTCAGTGGTATCACTACTCTGCTACCACCACTGACGCATACGTTATTACCATTGCTGTACACTTGGTTGTTGTTGCAAGTGTACACTTGGTTGTTGCTGTTGTACGCGTTGTTGTTGGCGTACAAGTTGCTGCTGGTGTACACGTTATTGTTGGTACAGCTGTTGACAAATAGATCATTGCAGCTGGTATCGTAAGTTCTGTTATAACTGCAGCTGTTCACCCTGTTGAAACTGGTACAGTTGACTTGTAGTCCTTCGTCTGAGATTTCATCCAGGAATGGGTCGTTCTGGGAAGTGCCGGGAAAAACTGCTTCCAAGCTGTCGCCCCATTCTGCGTAAATAAAGTATTATACGGAAATATGTACACACTGTTTATTATTATTATTATTAATATCGTATAAAAAAACGACCTTGTAGCCAAATCTCAATAACTTCGTCGAAACTCAAGATATTTTAAAAATATTTTGAGGCCTTCAAGAGGAGGAATTTTGACATCTAACCTCATTAATAATAACAATATCATAGTTTTTTTTATTCGTCAAATTCCACGCGTGACACAAAGCACATATTTATAGATTATTCTATAATCTCCTCTCCTGATCTGTCGGGCTTTTGCCGAGGATACTTATAATTGATTATAACTTATACTAGAATTATACCTGTTATGGTTTTTTATTACTAATACTTGTTATAGAACAGGACTATTTTATAATTCTCTATTATTTATTTATAAAAACCTACTTATAATAATGATAATTTCAAATTATTATTGCAATTACAGCAATAGAGCAAATTCATAAATAAAACCTGACCAAAACAAGACGGATGAAGAAAAGTTCATTGGATATCAGTATTGGTTTAAGTTTCCAATATTAAAAAATGAATCATCCATGACGTCATTCTTAAGGCTGAATATCATCCTTGGGTGAGGTAATGGACTCTAAATAATTATTGATACTGCTACAATTGTTTATTATTATTACTAATATACAGTAATTGATATAAACCTGCAAGTTCTTGAGGAATGTCAACAATGGTGTCTGGGTTGAACGCCTTCCAATCATAGGACTGTTGGATAACACAGAAACAACGTTTCATTTCACATATTTTTGTTTTTATCAATTATAGTGATTTAAAAGTTAATACAAACATAGGACATTATGGTAAAATAGCCACAAAAACAATAATTTTTCTGAACAACATTGATAAGTAAATGCTTGTACATTTTGACGGTTTCATTATTTTTACATACTGTTAAATCTAATAAAGGTGTTACAACACTTTTATTTTACATATTATGTCATGTAAGTCATTAACTTAATGGGAGTATGATCAATCATTTAAAAGTAGCCTAAGGGTGTGGTTTGCTGATAATGCTATAAGAATTAAGTTCCATAACGCCTTCTTAGAATAATTAATCTTATAAAAGGAACAATAAATGTACCCCAACTACTAATGTCAGTGTATATAATGTTCATCCATGATTATATCTAGCATAAATGTACATAATAGAGTAATATATCATCCAGGATGATATCAGGCACGTTTAAAACCATGTTTAGTTAAACCGTTGGACATTAAGCCAATAATAACATGATAGAATGCAATACAATACAATTAAAACTCAATAGGTTAGAAAGCGCCCTGTTTATTTTTTACCCAAAATTTAACTACCCGTTATAATCATATATTGGACTAAACGGAATTCCTGATAATACGTTGTTATTGAGTAATAATGAAACGCAGGTGACTGCTAGGAAGGTATATGGTGCAAATAATTATACAGGAAAAAGTAGAATATATTATTATACTTGTCAACCATAAACATTGATCTAATTATTGATTTTGTACAACTGTTAGCAGGTGAATCGTGTATTAGTTACGATATCTTAATTTTAGGAGTTTCTTAGTTTGTTTGATTATAAATGTCAACTTGGTGAATACCGATGAATATATATCTTACAAATTTGTAAAATTTTGTATTATAAGGTCTTTGAACTAGTTTTATGAAGTTTGGCTATGGACCTGTTAATGAGCCATTTATCTTGCTTGTTGGATTGGCATTTAAGATTTCTTAATTATTTAGTATTAGATTATTTCTTATTCAGTTCTCTGCATAGTTCTGCATAGCTTCGATGATGTCATGAACGACGGCAGCACTCTATTCGTTGTTAACTTTGTTAATAGAAAAATTAATTATGATAGTAAATGTTAAACTGAATTTGGCATCAATTGCGAGACGACGACGTGACTTTATTATGCCATTAGGTTCTGAAACAAATTTTAAAGTCGGCGACTCCAATCAAATTCTGTTAACCAAAATTGATTCTAATTAATTATTACGTCTTTGAATCTCTAACATGAATTGTTTTGTAGACTTTACTCGTCTATTCATAGTGAGTGCGTGGGTTTGCAATTCTATACCATATAGCATATTGTTTCTAGTAATTTAATTACTGATATTTCACTACAAATCTTGACTATAATAACACCCTTGCGTGCGCATTATGATTAACTGAGATTCTAGGTCGATCTAAAGATTGTGTGTATGGATTAGAAGAGAAATTTTAGTAGGCTATACGTACAACGTAGGTGTACGTGTGTGCATTCTATTTTTTCTACATTCGATACAAAGAAGATTCAAGGTCCTGTTCTTCATCAAAAGGCGATGCCAATGACAATACATGGATGAATGATATTTGTGCGAATACTTTTGTGAATGCGTGTAGATTTTGAAATTGTGTACACAGTCTAGGTTGGATAGCCTAGTCCGTTAAGCACTTGTCTGAGAAACAAGAAACTACAATTTCGACTCTCAGCCGAGTCCGTATCGGGCAGTATCTTTTGTTACAGAAACAGACGTTAAACTTAGCTCTATGCTGTTACATGTGTATGTATAAGTTGAGTGAACATTTTCTTAAAGCTAGTGCGGAATACTTGATTGCTTTAGTTACGGTAGACCTATCTGTATTGTATGTATGTTATATGTTTACTAGCATAAGCTACGTACTTACGTATACAATACACGTATACAATACAAAGTACGATATGATTTAATGTCCGTTTCATCATCTGACGTATTAAACATGTTTCATATCAGGGACGTATTCAACAGCACAAGCAATACCAACTGATCTACTCAAACGCAGTTAGGAAGTAAAAAACTTGTGCTGAAAAAGACCAGGGGTCAACCCTAGTCAAACACTGTGCAAATCCATTTATCTATAAAACTGACAATAATTAAATTATAATATCTGAGGAGGAAAAAAGTAGTTTTTTTCTGTAGGCATCCTATCCGTACATTACAGTACACATACAACGTTAGACAATAATGTAGGTGTTTTAATATGCTAAGTAGTGCTGCGGGCGCGTGTGACTCTGTCATTCTTTAAAGTTTATAATATTATCAAATTACAAACTAATTCACATCAGCTATATACATAAAGTATACATACATGTATGGCATTGTATGTAACAGAAGGTGAAAATAAGATTGGGAAAAGACAGGCAGAAAGCGAGAGAGACAGTGAAAGAGACAGTGAGAGGGACAGAAAGCCGGAGAGAGAGAGAGACAAAGAGAGAGAGAGGGATAGAGAGCGAGAGAAGAGCGAGAGAGACAGGAAGACAGAGAGAGAGAGACAAAGAGAGAGATATACAGCGAGAGAGAGAGTGAGAGAGAGAGAGAGAGATACAGAGCTAATAGTTTACTCACATTATCTATGGTTTCACTCTTTATCATATCCACTGGGTTCCTCATATATTCGTCCTCTCCTTCAAATCTGTCCTCAGTTTCTGCCCTTGACATTGACCCATTTACCACAGCGTCCATGACCCCGTGACCTATAGACCTAGATCCAAATAGTCGTCGCCTCCTCATGGACATAGAGAGAGCGGTGGATCTACTCCAGGCTTTCCTGCCTAGTGTCGATAGCTTGCTCTCTGTAAACACATACATACAAACACATATAGACAAACACATTGGTCTTGGCATATAGACAATACATAGTCACATTATCATTTATTATTAATTTATTATATAATTCTTATAGTGCATCTTCGACATTAATACTAATGTAAGGACCAATTGATCGACTCCTATAAAGGACACGAAACTGCCATTAAAAGCGATATTTATTTTGTTAATTAGAATCATAATATTTCAGTGATATTTCTACCAATTTAAAAAACAACTATGTCAATGTATCCTCCCTGACGGCCTTCTTTCTCATTGTTTATGTGTTTGTTCTGTGTATTTGTGTGCGCATGCAAGTTGTCTGTCGGCACTTTTGATTTTTGCAATTTCTGATTGATTTTTTAAAATAAAACATAGTTCTCTCTCTCTCTCATGAAGATAATACAGAAAAATTACCCACCATCGAATAAACTGCAATGTCTTGTATTGTATTGCATTGGCTTGTGTTGTATTGTCTTGTACTATATTTTATGTTGCAATACTGTAATTTATTTTACTGTAACGTACCTCGTCTTGGGATGAATCTGTAGACTTTATAAGGTTCCTCGGATTTGATGAAATGGTACTCCTTCATCTCTTGTATGTCCGGGGCCTTGTTGAAAGCACATCTGAGCCTGGTCTTAAGCTGGGCATAGTTAGGAGCTGGGTCGCCTTCTTTCCATCTGCCAGTATTCTTAGCCCACTCCTACATCAATCAATCAATCAATCAATCAATCAATCAATCAATCAATCAATCAATCAATCAATCAATTGATCAACCAATCATTCAATAAAGCCTGGTATGAAGCTGAGCATAGTTAGAAGCTGGGTCTCCTTCTTTCCATCTGCCGGTGTTCTTAGCCCACTTTTGCTTCAATCAATCAATCAATCAATGATCAATCAGTATCCAATTGAAAGCACATCTGAGCCTGGTCTTAAGCTGAGCATAGTTAGGTGCTGGGTCCCCTTCCTTCCACCTGCCAGTATTCTTAGCTCACTCCTACATCAATCAATAAATCGATTAATCAATCAGTCAATCAATCAATCAATCAATCAGCCAATCATTCAGTAAAGCCTGGTCTTAAGCTGAGCATATTTAGGAGCTGGGTCTCTTCTATCCATTGTGCATCAATCAATCAATCAATCAATCAATTGATCAATCAATCAGTCAGAGCATAGTTAGACCCTTGGTCCACCTCCTTCCCACTGTGAGTGTTCTTAGCCCATTCCTAATTTCCTACATCAATCAATCAATCGATCAAATTGAATCAATTACCGTAACCAATCAACCAAATAAGTCAAACAATCTTGAAAGCATTCCTATGTCTCTGAGTGCACTGAAGTCTCTCTCTCTCTCTCTGTCTGTCTGTCTCTCTCTCTCTCGCTCTCTCTCTCTGTCTCTCTCTCTCGATCTCTCTCTCTCTCTCTCTCTCAGTGTGGACCTGCCTAATCATCTCCTATGGCAGGTCCTAACCTGCCTAATGACAGTCCATGGTATAAACCTGTCCATACCTAATACCTATCTATTCTCAGTTTCTCTTTTCATATCCACATTAAATTTTAGTACCGTTTTGCAGCCATTGCACTGATCAGAAATTTTGAGTTTTAACTTAATCAATTTTATCACACCCAATATAAGGGTGTATAATAAGATGCAAGTTTTCGATAGAAAGTAGGTCGTAACATTTGATAAAATTTTAATATTTTTTACACTTCGTGCGTCACTTGAATATTAGGGAATAGAACGTTTAATACATGGAATAAAAGGTCAAGCATCTTACCGGTGTATTACTTTAATTTAAGTCGTTTTAGACTTGAATTTATGGAAGCCCCAAGCCGTTTTCAGGTGCAGACGTTAATAAAACTGTAGTAACATCTCTATAAATAGCTTTATGACGCCATGTTATGGACGAAAAGTCATTTAAAGAGATTTTGCCAAGGTTTTAGATAAAGTGCTTTATGCGAGCATAATATTTACTGCTATAAGCATTAGCATACTAGGCCGCTAATAAAAAGAAGCTTAGAAATAAGATAACTTCGAACGATTTTGCATTCATCTATAACTTTTCACCTAAAACTGAAACTAAATCAAAATTTAACGTCAGTTTCGCGGCTAAACAGTATTTACATCAGTGACGGGAATCGAACCGTAATCTATGGAATCCGAGTCGACACATAACAGAGCTATCTATCTAAAGTTTGTAGACGGAAGGTGCAGGCACAAATTCCCAAACAGTCTACTGAGTTTACTATCTTGCTCACACCATCGATCAATAAAACAAGGTGATTACATGAAAGCAATCAAAAACGTCGTCCCTGACATCATCTCTGGATGAGGAAACGGACGTTAAACTTTGATTATTATTATTACTGCTTTGATTTTATAATAATTTTGTTTGATATAATGACTGGATTTTGAACTCCGAAATTGTTAACTCTAAAGTTGCCTTTCCTCAGTATCTCGTTTAGAGATGTTGCATGTACTATTCGAAAGTGTGCAGTTGTCGGAGGATCCATTATAAAGTTTGCTTCATATTGCAGCAAACAGTGTTATGTAATACTATGTACTATGTCAGTACTATGTCAGTACTATGTCAGTACTATGTCAGTACTATGTCAGTACTATGTCAGTACTATGTCAGTACTATGTAGAATAACACCGAGTAATTATCAAGTTTTCTTATTACAAATTTATAGCATTTCTTAAAAAGCGATTAAGATTATATGAAAAATTGTAGATTTTTCACTGTAAGATTTGTAGATTTCTAGGATTCTGAGTCTCTGACAAATATTAATATTTCATTATTTTCAAGAGACTAGCATTTTATACGAGATTTAATATTTGCAGTTGTTTGATTTGAGAATTGTCAGGATTTGAAGGCTGACAAAACACCATAAAACTGACGTGAGATCACGCAAGGTGGAACCTAGCACAGCGAGAAAATAACAAAGATTTCTTATTTGATTAGATTTGTTATTTTACAAGCACGCAAAATCTTGTTATCAATTCATTCAATCGACTTTATTCAAAACGCTGCAATAGTTTGGCTCCACCATGATTTATTGGCTGAGTCTCATCGTAAGTCTAGAGAATGATATTAACGTTTTTTATATTTTAAAATTTACTATCTAAAGGACAATAGTTAAAACCACGTTAACGCCTGTGACAATAAGTTAACTATTTGGTAAATCAAGTAAATTAATCAGTCAATCAATAAATTTTGATTTTGTTCAACCATAGCTTGAGTATTTTATATAGGTCGATTCTATTAAATTTGTCCTACATCTGAACAATTCGTAACAAATCTAAAAAATATATGTAGGTTGTTTGGTTGAACATTCATGGCGAAATATTAACGGCTAATATATAGAGTAAAATAAACAATTTATAGCAACCAATCAAACAAACTAACAGTAAATTTGCATTTAAATTAACCATGTAGGTGTGTATAATTTTCTATTTTGTTTGCTTTAAATCTAGATAAATTAGGTCTAATTTAAAATGTCAAAGATTTAAACCTTATTTAACAAATTTAATAGATTTAAAATATTTAATAACGCAAAAGAATTTAAAGATACAATAAAACAAATAATCACAAAGTTTTGCAGCGGGGAAACTTAACGAGTACGTAAGCTAAAAATAAAAAACAATCAGCTACATAAAAAAGTATGTTATTTACGTAGCTTTATTTATAATGAAAATGTAGATAGTACAAGTAAAGGTGGTATGCCACAATCGCGGTAACGAACGTAGACTCGGAGCTGACCCAATCCTGAGCGATTGCAGCACACAGGTGATGAATTCATTAATCTGACGGTGAGTTCGCCAGTCCCAATCTATGCTATCCAATTTTCTAAAATTTGAATCATGCACGCTTGACTTCTCGTAACCTTCGCAATCTTCCGAAGTAGTCACTACTATGTACTAATTGCTTCCAATTAACCGGCCCACGAAGGGATGGATGTAGATTGTAGAGAGTAGAATATTAAAATAATAAAAACAAACAAATCAATTAATCAATCGGTTTTTTTATAAGAACTCACAGGGCTGTACACACCCAGGACAATAATAAAAGTAATAAATCAACCAATCAATCAATCAATCAATCACTTACCAAAAACACGGAGCTATGCCTTTGTGACCAGGTTTTCTTGCTCCGGTGCTTCCACGGTACTTTGAACAGAGTCCTGTCTCCATTGATCCACTCCAAGCCTGGAATCTTTCCGGAGTCGATCAAGTTCTCCAGCCAAGGTCTCAATAGAATCCTTTCCCTCTTCTCTCCTGGTCCCATCAAGTCATCTTCCAGTGATCTGCCCAGTCCTCCACACTTCACAATATCCATGCTTATATATTGAGAGATCCGTGTGTCGCATTAATCCATTATAACATGTGCCGGTAGGAGCTTGGTTAGGGATGATAATAATGTGGGGAGCTTAGTGTGTCGCTACTAAGGCTGTAGGCTGAAAAATGTAGAAAATATAGTAAATAAAATATTAAATAAAATTTAATATATATGAATAATTCGCATGACATTGTGAAATGTGAAACGCACAATGTATTGTATAAGCATTGTTATCAAGGGGGTGGGCAAGCAAATCAAGGGAACGGGGGGGGGGGAGGTGAATAGGAAAAAAATGCGGATTTAGTGCTCAAATTCTTAAAAGAATCAAATCGAGGGCCCATTACTCCCACCCCCCGCCTCTCCCCCTAGCCGCTAGGGGGAAAGGGAGGAATGGCCGCCGCTCCCTCTAAATCCGCGTCTGATTGCAGGTGTATCACATTGTATATCTCTAACAATAATCATTATATGAAAATGCGTAATATTTATTAGATAAAATTTTGTGCAAATCGGTATTAATTACGGAGAAATATAATCGATATCTGCACATCGACCTACTGATACAACCATCACAGTCATTTTATATGTAATACTTGTCTCACATACAGAATCAACAAACAGGACATTTAAAAAAAATAAATGTTTACATATATATATTAAACGTTATTTCTACTATATTCACGGTAAATTTCGTTGCAATCGCCGATTAAAATAATTAGGAATAATGTTAAGAGTTTCACTAAAATCAAGTAAAATTTTGCAGCTATCTATCAATGCAATTGCTATACCACTGGCGTATCTTATTAATAAATCCTTTGAAATCGGTTACTTTCCATCAGCATTTAAAATTTCTAAATATATTATGTACTCCAATTCATAAGAAGGGGAATACTGACAACATTGAAAACTATAGACCAATATCACTTCTTAATAATCTGAGTAAAATATTTGAAAGGATTATGTACAACCGGATTAT
>JAQFZF010004927.1:0-10250 GCA_034695365.1 Enchytraeus norvegicus
CTCTCACCGACTGTTACCTACACCGTGAAATATAGACCGACTGTAACCGTATAAAAATAGAATAAATATAAAAACCATAATTTATATAAACTGTTCAAAATAATATTTATAGTTGTCATGAGGCTTGAAGAAAAACAAAAGCCTAACCATAAGCGGAAAAAATGAAAAAGCGTTGCACAGGAAGACAAAGATTCTCACCTATACAAAGAGTCTCCGTGATTGGACGAACGTTGCAGAAGTAGAAATGATCAGAACATCCGGCGAGCGAGAACTATGGAAAAGCATCTTCACTGAAACCATCAACGCCAGGAACAGGTAGGACACCTGAAGATAAAGATAGAAGACGAGGCTACTAATAGGGCCTAATATAAGTCTTTCTTATTTTATAGATTATTTTATTTGCATTTTTACAGATACCTGTCCAAACTTCACATTCTGCTCGACTGAACAAGATGTCTTGAGTTTCAAAGAACATACGGGGAAAGCCATAAGGATTCCCTTGAGCATTTTCGATTCCCTTAAACCTAGAGGATGGGATGCAGAGTGCCCTCTGAAGAATATTTGTCATGCATCCGAAAATGTCCTGTGTTTGGCTTTTTGGAGAGATGGCGGCGACACCAACATTGCGGTCTTCTACGATGCCGTTGCCGACGAGATACTAGGATTGGTGGAACTGGCACTTTTGTCTCCATTTACTAGGTATGTTCTTCAGCAGTGCACTATCAGCAGCGATGGATCACTGATTGGCATATTGCAGAAAAGTAATGGATCTCAGGACCCAGCGGGGTACGTGGTGCATATCCTAGGTTTGGATTCGTCTAAGTGCCAATAAGAGAATAAGAATTCTTGCGGTTCTCCAACTTTTCCTGATATTCGCGTTTACTCGACTCTTATCTGTACCATTAGCAATCTATTAGAACTTAGGAAAGATAAATTGCGCATAGATTTTATTCCATCCCAACTTTCCTATCAGTATTTGATCAGCAACGTTAAGGAATTTTCACAGCAGAATGGTATCAGAGCAGATGCTTATATTGCAAAGATGGACATTCGAAACAACGACCAGAAGGCTCTGGAAATATGGGAGGACACCAGTAGAGCTGGGTCTATAAATATTAATAATGGAACTAAATCTATGAAGAATATAGTGTTCGCTAGGGATGGTGAGCTGATTATTGCCTGTTTAAAAGAGCCCTTCATACGATCATGCATTCCGCCACGTCATCAGGTTTTTCACCATGTCATCATTTCGACAGCCACTCTTGAGATTTTGAGTTGGCTGAATCATGAAGTGACATTAGATATAGCTCGAAGTAAATGGAATCGTTGTTATATCAGCTGTACCCCATTAATAAGCAACGACGAGTTCTGCATTGCCATTGTCAATAGTGCTCCGACCACTCGTACAGTCGTCAATGCTCCCCCAACTATTGCTTTGAATTATTGGCATTTCAATTTTCCCCCATCGTTACGGGGCAATTGGAACAGAAAATTTATAAATGTTTATCGTTTACCAGTTGTGCTGTTATCACTGCAGAGTCTCGCTAAGCTCTGTATAAAGAGCTCCATAGGAAACAACCCCAACAAGATAAAGCTGCTCGGTCTTCCACCAGCCCTTGAACGCTATGTCTATGATTATTAGAACTATTATCAAATCGAATTTTGTATTCAATCCTAACTAAAATTAGCATTACAATTTTTTTAAAGCAAATCAGTTAATTTACATTTTATGATAAATAGGACAGGACTACATGACTATGCGTATGTGACCAAATGATTTGCACGTAGAAATGCATTGTAATGAATCGGCTGATTATCTTTACAAATGCATTATTCCTCCATCGGATTCTGGTCCATACTATTCTGCCATATTGCGGAGGCTACAGGGTACCTTGTTGTAGGGCCTCTAATTATAGGCTACAGACTACAGAGCACCTCATACAGCAGTATGTTACGCAAAAATGTACGACTATCGGCCTACGGTCTACTTGGTTGTCTTACCTTTACTACCGTATTTCAATTTCACCAACTACTAGAAGAGAACAATAGAAAATAATGAAAGTCTATTAAATGGTGATGCATGTAAAAGAGGACCAATTCACATAAGAAATATGGCAAAATTGGTGCTTAATAATGTATCTTTATAGAGATTCAATTGCTGAGCCAGTTAGCATATCGGTTCAGTGTCAGATTCGGGTTTCATAGATTCGCGGTTCCAATCCCATGAATCATCCATCACTGACGTAGCAGCCAAGCTGCGGAACTGACGTGTTTTCTGGTTAGTCCACTGTTGCATATCTCCATTCCATTTCCTCCTGCAGGTTGCCCAATAGTAGTAACTGTTGAAAATTGGTAGCATGCTAGCCTAGCAAGCAGGAGTTTGAACCCCTGCAATGCCATTTTCCAAACACGAGCGTTAATTCTAGCTTTAGCCTACGGTGTGCGCCTTGACAATAATTCCATGTTGGATCCGGGTAGCTTGAGAATAGACATACCAGGTATTGCACGAATTAGTAGGAGTCTACTAACGCAGATGCTAAACTAGGCCACGAGAAGCTATGTCAGATTTTAGCAACTCATCGAAACCTCCGGGTATTGTACTGTGGACAACCTACAGTAAAAAATAAGGGTTTAACGTCGGTTTCATCATCTGATGACAATTTCAAAGACTTCAGAGGCGTTCACATGCTCTGCAATTGTAAATGTCTCGATCAAGCATTAGCCAATCTTCGAATTCATGCCCGAATCGGTCACACTCATCATTAAGCTTAACCCTAAATCGTAAAAAATTAAGGGTTCCTAAAATCTGACGCCCCACTCCTTTACTAAACGGGTCGCAAGCAAGGTCAATTACCTGGTTAATCGTGTAGCGGCGCTTGTTGCATGGTGCGCTCTCTTAACGGCAATGGTACGATTAACTAGTGGGACGGCAGATTACAGAAAATGTCAAAAACAGAAACTTAGAAAGGAAACCCTGAAAACGCGTGCGGCTGACATGTGTGGTAGAAGCTTTTGCAAAAATTAACTTTATTTCATCCCAGGGCCCCTGTGGTGTTTCGGTCTTCCCCTCAAAAGCTTTCTCATATGTCGTGTAGGCCTATTGCCAAACGCGTATGGGCCTATTGAGTCAAAGGATTCAAATTGCCAAGGAATCCAGGGGGGGGGTCAGGCCCGGACTCCAATTGTTAATCCGACCCCCATTGTAACATTTGGGAGGGGTCGTCTTGGAGGCTCCGACAATTTTTCTGTATGAATTTGGATAGAAATTTTTGACACAACATTTTTTTCAGACCTCCGTTTCAATTTGCTTATTTCGCACACTGTCAGCATAGGCCACACGAGACATAGTCTACACTGAGATATGAGAATTAGGCTCATGCACTAACTGTAACCTAAGTTGCACAGTATCGGATCAAGCCTAATTTAAATGGGGAGGGGCGCATTCTACCAAATGGTCAAAAGGTTCATGAGTATAAGGACTTTTTGTTGAAAAATTGTTAAATTTACAGTCGTTTGCACAACTTTTGGGCTTAGATGGGGCGATCCACCCCACGCCCCCAGATTCGTCACCGCTGAAGCATGACTTAAACCAATGTTTCCCAAACCGTGGGTCGCTCTAACAGGTGGGCTGCGCCCCAATTGTGGGCCGCGGACTCCCTACAAGTGGGCCGCCGAGGCGTAAATAAAATATCATTATTTTTTCCATACATTTGAATTAGATTTAAGATCTTAGTTGTAAGCTGGAATTCTATTCTATTTCACATAAATATCTTAATAATAATAATTCTACTAATCAAAATTCTATCAATCGCTCGTGATGTTGGGTGTGGGACCATTGGACCCCTAAATAAATAATTTAAGAACTATTAAAAGACGCGCCGAGGCCAATTTGGTAGGGGGGGGGGTGGTTGGCGCCTCACGTGCCTCTTTAAAGCTCTTTCATTTCGTTTATAAAATAATATCTACGAAGTAAACAGAAATAATGTTGGGTCATAACTTAAATTTACTTTTTTAGTGGGCGGCGACCCCGTCAAAATGAGAAACTTTTCTATAAGGCACACTACCACTACTGAAAGCGTTACATTTCAGCATGAAATGAGATTTTGAAAAAGACAATATTTAATCTATGCTGCTTACTGTTTTTATGGCTGTATGTTGTACGTGGGCTAAGCTAGATAGAGTGCATGCTATTTCTGACGGCCGACTTATTATAGTATGTTGGTTTGCTATAATACAATATGTAGCATACATGTCCGACATTCGTGTGTGTAATCAATAAAAATTGTATTATATACAGTGTAGTTTACTCTCTGTACGCAGCACACTTTACCAGGGCATTTTTATATTCCGGTAGTTTTTAAGATTTTAAATAGATTTTTAAGATTTTCATATAATCAATAATAATTATTTAGATATTGGTTAACATGGCCCAGATGTGGACACCGGAACTAATTTGCAGTGGAAGTATAGCTAAGTTCAATGAAAATTCAGGTATTGTATTTTACACGTAATTATCTAAATATTTACATTATGGACCTTTACATTTATCAATCAAGCCTTTCACCCCTTTGTAACTTGATCAATTAGTAGGCAATGCAGTGAGCGACTGCTACTGAAGATCGCAAAGTAACCACAAACTGTCTAAAGGTATGGCGTATGGTCCTATAACTCTTAATTGAGCATAATATACACAGTGGAGCTGGCGGCCCGTCCGTCAGATTACTGACACTGTAACCTGTATGCTGGTTAGCTCAGATGCGCAACAGCTCTTCTATTTAGTAATGAATATTGCACCCAACTTTTACATTACCGGCGGATAAAGTACATGACATATCTATCTCTATCTCTAGTGCACTGCCAAATGGCAGGTCCAAGGTACATACTCTGAAACACAGTTTGCTATCACGCTCACTATTGAGCACCCCATCGATCATAAAGTTGATCCCATCAAAAAGGCCATGCCTTTACCACACTCAAAAAGTAGTTTACTTTCTTGAAAATATATGTTCCGAGGTGGTTTCCGGTTATCTTCCTCAGTATACAAATATCTGCGTTAGTCGGCTTTTACGAAACATGTGCAGTTTTTATATGTCTTGTTACCCGGATCCAGCATGGGTAACAAGACATATATAGATCTATATCTCTCTATCTCTCAGTGCACTGCCTAACGGCAGGTCCATGGCATAAATCTGGACAATTTGTATGCCATATTTTCTTGGAGACAATTTTGCTTTCTGAGGGTTCTGCTTAACCAGTGGCTGCCTTAGTAGGCATCTTCGAAACACGTGCAGCTTTCGGTTGGTCTATTGTTATGTTTGCTGGATCCAACAAGGCGCAGTAATAATTAATTAATGTTCTTACTTGGCACAACCAAATTGGCGCGAGCGGAGCGAACAAAAATTATTGCGAATCTTGTTCAAAATGCGCAAGCCGAGCGGGCGAACAATGTTTTCGACCCACCCGCTAGAAATATGACAACGTCCACACTGTAGCTACATTATTTATGTCTTGACAGTCCTGTTTTCTAACAGAACCTCACAAAAATAGCGTACAAAGTATAGATTATCTTCGAATCTTAATATTTCAGTAAAGACACTATCAGGATTCTATGAGTTTTCATAATTTAGCCTTATTAGAAACAGTCAATAGAGAATTCTGCTGTTTCAATAAAGACTGTTTCATAGACATAACAATTAATAGAGAATGAATTACGTCTATTTTTTTCAGAATCTCTCGGATTTCACAAAGAATTCACGATATGTCCGCTTGCACCAACAGGCTACTATTACTGGCTTCAACCCAGTAAGTCTATATATGATTACAATCACTAAGCTTGGCCGACATAGGCCTATACACCGTGGCCCATAATTGAATCTTGATTTTTGAATTGAGTTCTTTATTTCACGGCAAAGACAACATACGCAGTAGCCTACACAAGAGACAGTGAACGTGAAATAGGATGTAAAGGCTCATTTACACTATGATGCACGCCACAAAATCTAAGCATTCCTTGCAGAGGTTAAAAATATATCGTGGTTTGAATATGACCTTATTATTACTGTTGCAAGTCTTTTTGCTACTAATATACAAATCAAAATGAATCATTGATCTTTATAATTAGAATCATTATAGAGGTGGCATACGAATAGTTGTACGCGCTGGCCTCATTAGGCAGACATAAACATAGGCCGTCAAGCAATAACCATGTTTAAAAATACACAGGTTTGAAAAGGCGGCTTAGATCCAAGCAGCCAATCGGAGCATGTTTATATTTATCAGCCAATCAGGGATATGTTTGAACCTCAAGGTGCGATACAGCGAGACCACACAGTGCGGATCCCAGCTAAATGAGTTTTACATGCAAAATGTACATAGCACACTTTAGTATACTCAATATTTGGTTATTGAAACTGTTTATGGCTTGTCGGATAAGGTATCTACAGAGCGATACGGTAGTATTTTAAGCAAATAGTCAGACACCAGTCTCAGCCAGCCATAAGGCCTAAAGAGTGAAATAGACTGCCTGTCCTAATCAAGCCAATATTAAATAGTAGAGCGTGGGAGCCGGTAGTAATAATCACGTTGTCTACAGGCTAGCGCTACCAATCACGCTGGTCAAAACTTTAATGGTCATGCTGAAAGTAATTATGTCTATATAAGATTACATTAATTTGAAGCTATAAAGATTAATGATCCTATTTTATTTGTAATTATTTTGTATTTCTACAGATTTATGCTCAGAATTCAGATTCTGCTCGCCAGATCAAGATGTCTTTGGTTTCCAAGAACATAAAAGGAACGTTACCAACATTCCATGGAGTACATTCGACTCCCTTAAACCATTGGGGTGGAATACAAAGTGCCCTTTGATGGGTCTGTTTCATGCATCCGAAAACGTCTTGTGTTTGGTGTTTCTGATAGACGAGAGTACCCACCTTGCGGTGTTGTATGATACAATTGCCGACGAAAAACTTGGAGTAATATGGTTCTCAGATACGAATCTGTCTCCACTTGGTAATTTCGTTCCGCAACAGTTGGTGATTAGCAGTGATAGATCATTAGTGGGAATGCTTCGAACAACTAAGGATACTAAAGTAAACCACGTACCCCATTTGGAGTACGCGGTGTATATCCTAGGTTTGGATTCCTCAATGCTCCAATCAGGGCAAAATGATTCGTCTGACATCCCATTTATCGGCGACTTTCGTGTATACTCAACTCTCTGTTATACCCTTGATAACTTAGTCGGAATTAAGAAAAATCAAATTCGCATAGATTTCATTCCTGCGTTTCATTCCACTCAGTTTTTGATTAGTAATGTTGAGGATTTCCCTGACCTGAATGGCAACAAGGGAGATACTCATTTGGCAAAGATGAATATCTTCACTAAAGACCAGAAGGCTGTTGCAACTCTGAGGAGCATCCAGAAGAATGACATCGACAGCATTAGGAGGCTAAAGAACATTGTGTTCGCCAGGGATGGTGATCTGATCATTATTTGTTTTGAAAAGAAATACCACAGATCTGGTCTTCTGTCTACTCGACAAATCATCATTTCAACAGCCACTCTTGATGTCTTGTCTTGGTTGGAGCATGATGTGGCAAGCGATGATAAAAAGATTATACTGAGCCTCTGCTACATTGACGTCACCCCTATTATTACTAGTGATGGAGGTTGCCTTGCTATTGCCAACAATCTGCCAATCATTAGTCCATTTGCGCTATACTCGCATAGCCGCTTGCAATCTGACACACAGGCTAAATTGGAAAAGTCAGAAACCTTGATGAATGTTTATCGTCTTCCTGTGATGCTGCAATCGCTGCAGAGTCTCGCCAAGCTCTGTGTAAAGGGCTGCACTGGAAACAATCCAAACAAGATAAAACTGCTCGGTCTTCCACCAGCCCTTCAACGTTATGTTTATGATTATTAGAACAACTGTCAAAATCAAACATTCACCATTCAGAAGAAGCACTCAATAGATACAAAGAATGCCTCCTGGCTCAAAATAGGATAAAATAATAATTATCTCTCCCGCTCTCGTCTAACAAACATAAATCAATCCAATCACACTCTTTCTATTGAATTGAATTGAATTGATTTTTATTTCACACGAATAGAATCGGAAAAAGACATGTACTAAATCTGCTTACAATGTTGCTTTTTCTTGTTTCTGCTTTAAGTTATTTTTAGTTTCTTTCCCCTCTATGATTCATCGTGCCTTAGCCTTTTGAAAGGTGCGCATAGCAGCTTGCGCAGATACACGACAAACCTACCGGCAGCAATTACACACCGTGCCAAGGTTGCTGGGGTCATTTGCTGACTGGCGTGGGATTTGATCCTACACCACTTGAATCTCATCACTTCACATAAGAGCGAAAGTTAACACCCGTACGCTCGTAGCTATTAACCCATCAGCCATATAGGTTTTTATTAAGGCCGACCTGGAAAGTCTAGGTGTGAGAGAATGAAATCAATATAGGGGGCAGGAGGGCCAAAATTCAAATGATGCGGAAAAAGTATGTAACATTTTTCATTAATTTGAAATCGACACGGTCCCTGGCCCCCGATATTTCAAATTGTTCGATCGGTCACCCCACGCGCGAGGGGATCCAGGATCCAGCCTGTGGCGTAGCGAGGCAAAGTGCCGCCAAGGTAGAAAATTGTTTTTTGACAACTTTCTTCACATTTTTTAACCGATGACCTTTCTTCGCTCTCTGCGCTCGCTAACAATATGTTTGTGTGGTATTTTCGCAAATGCCGCTCGCTTTTTTCGAAAATGCCGCCCATACAACAAGTGCCGCCTGGGGCGGCTGCCCCCTCGCTCCCCCCCCCCCTCGCTACGCCACTGGGTCCAGTCCCCCGTGGCCATCCCCTAAATCCGCTCATGTTGCTGTCTAACTCATTGAGCGTTGTCGAACTGTAATTATGCTACCATTTGTCACATATTTTTGTTAATTTGATTTGCAAGAATAATTAGTTCTTTCATATTTTCGTATGTTTTAAATATTTCTGATTTAATTTTTGCAGTGTAGGCCTATTGGCCAATACCCGTGTTGGATCCGGGAAACTTGAGAATAGATTAACTGAAAACTGCAAATGTTTCGTAACAGCCGACTAATTTAGATGCTTTTATACAGAGAAAGGCAACGGGAAACCAACTCGAAAGTCAGAATATACATTCCAAAGAAAAACGGTTACATTTCCGGTGTGGTAAGGCATAGCCTTTTTGATGGAATCAACTTGATGATCGATTGAGTGCTCTTTAGTGAGCGTGATAGCAGATTGTGTTTTAGAATATTATAGTGGTCCTGGTTTTGGGGCTTTGTTTTATATTTTATTTGATAGGCTTTGGTAAAGGATTTATACCTCGTAATACCTTGGCCTATCGGACCACTATAATTGTGATAAATGAATTTAATTAGGTTTCTTCTCAGGTTGTCTAGGGTAATAATTATATGTTGATTGAAAGAACCAATTCTGGTTTAGCGTGCTGATTTTGAGTTACTGACGTCTCCTGTAACTACAAAACGGACGTAAAATACAGACGACAATTAATTAAATGACTAATTTTCCAGGCACTTTGTATAAGAAATAAAATGAAGAGATTTATTCCAATGCAAAGCACAAGTGAACAATTATGACGGAAATATCATAATAGTACATTAAAATTAGTCAAAAGAGTGATTGATCAATTGTCCATCAAACTATTATCGGAAAATTAGAATTAATCTTCACACAGGTTAATATAGGCTACAAGTAAAATAGTTAAAATAGTTAATAGGTCACGAGCTTATTAAAATACGACTTGACTTTTTAGTCAATCTGAACGCTCTCGAGTAACTCGCAAATTAAGCTCTTAATTTCGACCTAACCCACAGGAAGACCACTTGAGTTCCTGTCGGAAACGGGTTAGCATTATACTCTACAATTACTCTAATCCTTCGAACATTTAAGTTCATTAAAGGTGATGGAGACCTGGTAGGATTATTTTAGATTAGGATCAGCTGTGTTTCGCACCTCTCTGTCCTCTAATAGATTAGGCGGACCTCCTAATTTCGAGAATCCGAAGATGATATCAGAGATAAGATGGAAGATGACCGGAAAGTAGTAGTGTTTTTGGGGGGCTAGGACAAAACCAGGATATAATCACAATATATGGATAATTTCGACGTCAACCGCAATTTTATGCTTCATTGTGCTTAAAATGCTATTAATTAATATGAAAACCACGATATAACCACAATTTATG
>JAQFZF010004928.1:0-10249 GCA_034695365.1 Enchytraeus norvegicus
CAATGTGTGACCAGACCTGTAGGTGGCTGGTAACAAGTCCAGTAACTGGACTTGTAAGAGGCCGACAGGTAGACTAAATAAGAGTCTGATAAATAGACTAAACCAGACTCTAACGCTATAAATAGAAAATTTAACAGCCCGTGTCATGCTTCAGAGAATTAGCCAGACCCTGGTGCTGGATGATGTCAGGGACGTCCCAGCAGGTTAAATTAATTTCAAAGAAAAAAGGGCTAACCTTTCGGGGGGCACTTTGAATTATCGAATCCACAAGTAGGTCTATCCGGGGGCGGTACACCATTTACCCAGAGTGTGTCGTAGCCAACCACCATTTCCAGTTTTCTTTTGTTACCAAAGTAGTTTGCCGCTATCTGAATGACAAAAGAACTACTAATTAGAAACTATTAATTAATCGTTTCTAGGTTCACGGTTCGAATCTCAGGGCTCAACCGTCGCTGATGTGTTTATTCGGTCCCAAAACTGACGTTGAATTCGGTTTTAGACTTCTAGGTTGATTAAAAATGAATGCATGAATGAATGAATGCATGAATGAAAGAATGTAAATAAAAGGTGAAGATGAAACTTTGATAAACGTCTATTTCCACACCCAGGGATACTGTCAGAGACGTACTCGACCGTTGGTGTTTCGTTAAAGCCGACTAACATAGTCACTCAGGAAAGGAAGGAAAATCACCTCAGAATCCATACTTTCCCTTGAACAAAACTATGATATTACGTGCGGTAAAACCACAGTGATAGAAAAACTTGTTGGGTTGATCGATGGTGTGTTCATCAGTGAGCGAAATTGCAGAATTATCAGAAATTTGTGTATTGGAACCTGTAAAACGGCAGAGCCCTTGATAGATAGAATTGCAGACTTACTTGAAACTCTCCAGCAGATTTATTCAAGAAGAGTAAAGAGTAGTCCGAATCTCGATCACCTTTATCATCTATACTCACATTCCCTGATATACCTATTGATCAATCAATCAATCGATCAATCAATCAAACGATCAGTCAATCAATTGATGAATCATTCAATTGAGCAACAATCATTCAATCAATCGACCAATTAACCAATCAATCAAACAATTGCCAGCAGTCTTGGGGTTATTCTGGTGGCCATGGAGACTCTGGGTCTGACGAACACCGTCGAACTTATTGTATTATTGATATCGACAGATTGCGCTGCATACACGGGATCAGCGAGAGACCTCTTCCCTTTGGCAGATGATCGTAGCGGGTCGAAAGAAAGGCTGGCGATCTTGCCGCTGGACAAATGTTAATTCTGCACTAGGAATCAGTATTGAATCAGTGGTATTTTACATTGACATCGATCTGTATTAACTTCCTATCAACTAATTATTATTATTATTACACCAACTAATGTGTTCCGCTCAGGTTAAGTAACCCAGGATCGAATCCCGGGTCAGTAGACAAATAACACCCCTGTACCCTCGGCGCGGGTGCGTATCGGTGCCTGGAAGATGGAGGGTTGATCAGTCTAGTCTACCCGCCGATTAAGAACTGTGAAAAGGAAAAGGTACGATTAACCATAAAGTGACAAAAATTTGACTCGCAATTGACAGCGGTAGTCGTGTGTTCAGTAACTCAGCAACACCTGAGCTTGAAGGGCAGTTTCAAAGACCGGCCAGCATGTTACATATCTACACATCAGAATTGCTGGCGCAGAAAATAATGCAAATATGAACATTGTGGTATTTTGTTGGAAGCTCGATTGTTTATCGAGGAAAATTGTTTCTCTGATTTTCATAACTTTTATCATTTAGATTTAGGGTTAAGAGTGGGGAATGGTTGTAACTAGTTTTAATTTTAAGAAATTGAGTATTCTTTCAGTTTTTTGTCATTTCATGTGTTATTTTCTCCACCAGCGACTCTCATGTGTAGAAAGTTAATATGCGACCGGCCATGACACTACTAAAAAGCTGTGGTTCAAAAAATCTAACCTCTGAATGTCCTGTTCCACATACGCCTGGATATAGCCGCACCAGCACTCACGTTTCCTCCCTCACTGAGCGTCTCGTTCAGTGCCAAGGCGTAAAGAATTACAGCGTCGTAGAATGCTCCCACAAACTCGTTCACCTTAAAGGAAATATAAACAAATCAAAATCAAATAAAAGTTAACCGTCCGGTTCATTTGACGACGATATCAGGTAGCTAATATAACGATGTAAAGAAATTGGAAACTTTATAATCTTAGTCCTACATGCTTCCAAGGTAATAAAAATGAAACATCTCTTGTGCAATACACAAAGCGACAAGTCACTAGAGTCTATTTTATCTCATGTGATTAATACAAATTATAATTCTGGAGAGGATTCGTGATCTGATGGCAAGTTCTGCTCAGTGCCCAGTTTTGAAGGCCGATCAGTTGCGAACCTTAAGCAGGCTGTTTTACTCTCCATTGCTATAATGTGTAGCCCATGGCTATGTAGTGTATATATGTTTACACTGTATGTAGGCCTCTTTGGTATGATTCAATGTAGGCTAAATTGCATAGATATTATGCTACGTTTAATTCTGTTTTTAAAATTGATCTGTCTCACTCGCCAGTCATGTTGATATTTCTTTATTCTGTTTTTAATATATGCTTTTTATTTTCATTTTAAAGTGTGCCACGTAAGCGCTGTGAAGCCTGTGGTTACTTTGTCTGTCTTTTCACGTGACTGTTTTTTATTTGTACATTGATTTTGTCTGGATTGAGTGAAGGTTGACGAAATATTAAATAAAACAATTAAATAAATCAGCAGCAGTCGGTGTACAAAAACACTCTCTGGTCACTGCAATTAGCCGAATTTGGAAGCGAATTTTATCTTACCTCCTCGTCCTTCCCGAAGAGATCCTCTCCATATTCTTCCCTGGCTCGTCTTTTAACCTCTTTGGAGAAGCTTGACCACTCTGCGCTATAAGGCTTGCGCAGTGTTAGAGTCAGAACGGGTTCAAAGGCTTTACGAGCCTGTTCATTTGTGCCCTTATCATTCCCGTTGGACCAGGGTCTCTTTAAGATCTCCTTACTTCATGACACAACAGAAGCAATCAATAAATCAATAAACAAAGAAATCAATCAAAAAACGATTCATTAAGAAAAGAATGAATTGTATCCGAATCAATCGTGGATGAATGAATTAATTAATCAATCAATCTACCAACGTTTTGTTAGCTTCGTCATTCAACGTGGCAATATTATAGTGTGCTCTCGTTTGTTTCCTTGCTGAATAATCGGGCAGTAATAATATTTACAGGCGTAAAACAGAAAAACCAATCAGTATAGTAGACCTGCCAATGTAGTCTAGGCATGTAGGCCTAGACTACAGGCCTATACTAACTAAAGTGTAAAACGTTAATGTTCAAAATGAGCACACAAAATTATACGAGCTGTTCCAAGGAACGTTCACAGTAATTCACAATATTGAATTCCAGTTAGTATTGTGTAGTTTTATGTTATCTTGCATAATATTTATATACCCATCGTTATTCGCCACATGGGCAACTGGGCATAGAAGCAATGTGTACAAACAGAATAATTAAACATAAACAAATAAATCGAAAAGCATGAAAAAGAAAACAGTGCACAGAAACTAGAAAAATATGTACAGCATAGACGAAAATCAGTATTTACACGGTCATAATTTAATGACCGTCACCTGTACGACAATATTTGTTAATTAATAAGTATAATCCATTTTTATTGCACACCTGCTGAGTAGGTCGACATTTAGAAAGACATACTCCCCATTGTTATAACCGAGGTCCTGCGCTGCTAGCATCAGCTCACGAACTTTTCTTGTAGAGGCGCACATCACAAAAACTGAAAACAACAAAGTCTACTTACCTTTTAACTATCAAAGAACAAATCAATTCATATAATAATAATAAATAAATAATAGCGGGGATATGGGTCAGGAAGCATCAGATGCTTGTCTAATACACATTTCGCGCTATATGCAGCGATCAACCATACGTGCGTCAGAGATTTTACTCTCTGATCGGCTCTAACGGGAGTTGAACCCCGGGCGTCATGTCTGAAAGTCCACGACGCTACCACTAAACCGGCGAGACAAACTATGACATATAACGTCTGTTTCACAATCTGGTTTTATCCGGGACTTCTGAGGCAAAATCAGTTATACTGAGCCGATTCAGTCTAACGCAGAAACATACAGTGCATAATGTTATGCCGAATGGCAGAAATGGTCCTACTGCAAACTGGGAAATTCTGCTACACTAAAGAGATAGACCCAGAATTTATCAAAATTGTTCTTTAAACCATTCAAAATTGAAATTGAAGAGAAATAAAATAATAATATTATGCATTAATTAACGAAACTGGTTTTTATTATATAAGCCTAGAGACTACAGTAGCTAACAGATTTCTGAGTTGTTCGACTCCAGCACTATGGAATTCTTTGCCACATGATCTTCGGTCATGTACATGTATTACACAACCTTCCTGAGCAAGCTGAAAACCCATTTGTTTCCTCCTTAGACCTGTTTAATCAGATTTCCTTGCCCTGGCTATCACGCTTTCTCATCGGTCTATGCATTGGCAATTTTTTCTGGTGATTAGCTGCATAATCTGCCTGACACGTCCCTGACATCGCCTTCGGGTGAAGCCCCTGACGTTAAATCCTCAGATTATTTCATTAAATTGAATGGCATACTTGAGAAATCGTTGACGAATGTCCTCTCTTTAAGTTTATCCGTGATATTAAACGTAGGCAACATCTTAACTCGATCCTCCGTCAGATTACTAAGCCCAAGCTTCAGAAGATCAGTTATTTCAGAGTGAAGAGCGTCCGCGAACAGATGCCCGTATTCGACTATATGCTCGGAGTAGGCGTCGGGTTCGTACATAATATAGATCCGAGTCCAGTTGAATTGCTCCAGAATGTCCACGATAACCCGGAGTGCGCTGTTGAAAGTAGGACCGGTGCGGGTAAGGTGGGTGTGCATCTCAGCGTGCTCTATGGCAAAGTCTCTTGCCACTGCACCACCGGTGAGCATGGGGATGTCCCAGTAGGGTAGCTGACCAGTTATACGTGACACGCAGTAGTCGCAGAATGGTCCGATGAATGCGTCTACCTGTAATCAATCAATCAGTATTTAGGAGTGAAAGTATTCAATTAATCAATCAATTAATTTTATTTCACGCGAATCAATAAATTATTAAGCAGCAGTACAAGTGCAAGAAGAGTAATAAGGAGTGCGAATTGGGACACAAAGGCTCGAAGGTAGTAACATGTACCGGGTATGTATTAATGTGGACTGAAAGTCAGGTTTCTCAGCCGAAAGAGATGTCAAGGACGTCCCAAAGTGACCAGAGTGAGCTTCGAAGTTCGAGCCATCAAAACACTTTCTGCAAATGCATAAACCGAAGAGAAAGCGGGATCTAAAACAGTGTAAGTCCACTATCTAAGGAAATTAAGTCTGTTAGAATAAATGTGGGAAGAGATAAGTTTTAGCTTAAGCTTGCCCTGGAAAGTTGTTATGAATGTACAAAATCGCAAATATTGATGCAATAAATTCCATAGTATTTCTTGAATAGCAAAGCTGAGTATCGTCTACCTATAATTCAGTTCGAATGTCTGGTAATTTTAGAAGATTAGTGCTGAACGAACGAAGGCGGAGTGTGGGTTTGTAGTTAATAGCTCAGATAGATAAAAAGGTTTAGCAGAGCTTAGTAGGCTTATCTTAAAAGTTAACGAGGCCATTAAATATATTTTGAAATTTTATGCCTTCTGAAATAGGAAGTCAATGTAGGACATTTTGGAAGAGTGGTACCACTGGTTATATGAGAGTCAAAATTCCCGAATTGTATCCGGGAATCTTGAATAAACCAATAGAAAACTGCACATCTTTCGTAAAAGCCGACTAAAGCAGATATTATTCATACTGAGGAAGGCAACGGGAAACCACCTCGGAAGTCATTATATTTATTTCCGAGAAAAAAGGTAACATTTTGGGTATGGTAAAGGCATAGCCCTTTGATGGGATCAACTTGATGATCGATGGAGTGCTCATTAGTGAGCGTGATAGCAGACTGTGTTTCAGAATATTTACTTTGGACCTGCCATTTGGCAATGCACTAGAGAGAGAGAGAGAGAGAGAGAGAGAGAGAGATGAGAGTCAAATTTCGTAGTGTCGTATACAACGCGACTCAAATTGTCTTGTAAACATTAAAGACGTTTAATGGAAGTGCTTGGAATCTGTGCTTTGAACCTGTCACACGGCAAAGCTATAATATATATAAATATATGGGCCTATATATAAACTAAATATTTGATTACCTGGCTATACGAATATGTATTGAATACTTCATTCATCACCACGGCTGGATCACATGAGGAATTAGCATAGGTGATGGTCAGATCATACTCCGGAGCTAATATTTGCTCCCTTATGATTCTTTCCAGGGCCAGATCAATCCCTGGTGAAATCCTCTCCTTTATGAACGGAAAATTACGTAATATCTTGTTCGAGGAAAATTTTCTATACGGTAGAAGTCCCTTCAAATAAAAATGAGTTTTATTGTGGGATCGATGACTGCTGATCGGCTGACAGACTGGAAGTTCTTCTCCAATATTCATCGATGGAGATTTTGATGGATTAGTGGATTCACCTTCAGAGTAACTGAGAATATATAGGAATAAAAACAAGATGTTGATGAGTTTCCATAGTATCGACGCCATTTTGAGATGATGTATCCTAATAATAACAGTTAGTATTTACAAAATATCTACTTTAATGGAATCATAATCATAATTAATCCACTCTGATATACATGTAAGATCCTGTCGTGAAGGTGATTAAAATATGCAATATAATACAAGATAATATGTCCGTTTCATCATCTTACGACGATATCAGAGAGTATCCAACAGCACTGATAACTGGTCCACTCAATCGCAGTTAGAAAGTTACAAGTGCTGAAAGAAAAAAGACGTCACTATTGGTCAAACACGGTGCAAGTCCATTTATCCATAAACAAACAATAATAAAATTAAAATATCTAAGGAGAAAAAACTGGTTGCTCCTTGCACAAAGTAGTATTGCACAAACAAGAACGAAGATGAAATATACAAGACTTTGCATATAAACATGTGTGCAAGTTAACTCGATGTATTTCGAAATCAATAATAACTTGAGGTTTTGAAAAACAATTAATTAAATTAAACTTGCCGACATTAGTTATCAATTAATCCATCAAATAAACTCAAATTTCATTGAGATTTTATATTTAATATAGGCTGATTTTCAGCTCTTAACATTTTATAACAATTGTTATTTTTATTATTCACCGTTATAGAGGTGCAACAGAAATAACCATTTTTTACAAGGAAGATCTTCAAATAACAAGTGCTTTGTAGACGTATGCTTTATAGACGTACATCATATTGATTTAAAAGTATACGTTTGGTTTAACGGTATTCATTTTGGCCTTCTGATCTACGTATGCGACTTCCTCGCTCTCGGAGCATTATATTATTAGCGCCAGAAGAGCGGCAATAGAGCAGGATTACGGACCCGCATGGCACGGTATTAGCGGATCTCAGCCTCTCATCAGTCCGCCATTAATCGACGCAATCCGGTGAAGACACTTTAGACATCCGGCATTGCCTATATATCAATCCTCTCATTTCTGGTCGCCATAGAATCTGTGGCTGAAGTAGCGGGTCTAGGAATTTTCTAGGGGGAATATTTTGATAAATATGTTTTTCTAGCGAGGGGGTAGGCCTCCCACTCGCGGCGGGGGCGGGTTGAAATTATTTAGAAATTGTGCATTAAATCCATATCTTTTAGCCCCAGGCACTCAAATCGATTTCATCTGGCCCACTCGATTTCTCCTGATTGCTCTCTCTCTCTCTCTCTCTCTCTGCCTCTGTCTCTGTCTCTCTCTCTCTCTCTGTGCACTACCTAACGGTAGGTCCATGGTATATAACTGTATAGTTTTTATGCCACATTTCTGGAGATACTTATGTTCTCTGAGGTGGGTCTCCTTGTCCTTCCTCAGTGACTGCGTTAGTCGACTCTACAGTGTACGAAAGTAGAGTAGGCTCTGCGTTAGTCGCTTTATAGCTTTCGGTTGGCATATTATTCTCAAGATTGTCCGAACAAACACGGTAAAAGGGCAACTCTCCAATAAAAATCGTACATCCCCCACTATGTAGCCTAACATGATTCTTAAAATTTAGTTTACCGGTAGGGGAGGTTCCCACCAGTTCCTCAAACATCGCCATGTCTTTCACGGAGTTCAAAGATCCGCCACTAGTCGTGGAAGAGCTTGATTAGTGTCGCTCCTGCGAATGTTGATTCTTATGCATAAAAGTGTAATCCGGTCAGTCGTGCAGAGAATATTGGCATCGAGGTCATTACGCAAAAAAGTCAAGCTTATCCGTCCATCTGTCCAGTGCTGTGCCATATCGAGAAATGTCAACACAGAGTTAACTTTCTCTCTCAATAATGTGCGAGAAAGTACATGTTTAATGTGTAGGCTATGTATAATAATGTATCAAGTACTTGCATAATGTCAATTAATACGATACAATACAATACAATGAAGATTTCACGTCTGGTTTCTCACCCGCAGGCGATGTCAGGGACGTCTCAAGCAGACAATCAATCTGCAGGAAGTTCCGTACCACCAGAACATAATAATGAGTATAAATGTTTATTATTATATTTAACAAAACCGTAAGGTGCTGCAGCAAAATGTTTTATCGCTTTATTTTAAAGAATACCTCACTTTAGCGTTGACTTTGGTGGTCTATTCATTTGTAGGATGATGGACAAACATGGCCGCCTATGGTCCCTTGGGAAATACCTTGTGTTCTTTTTATTACACACTGCATAATATTTACAGTATGCATTATATTTAGAATAATTAAGGAATAGATAATTTAGCGAGCGCTAACAAAACGGCATTGATTTTACGAATATTATCAAGATAAGCAATGTGAGAGAAGGGTATATGACAAGAAAAACTTAGGATAGAGAGGAATGGAAAGGCTATATATGCCATGGACCTTCCATTAGGCAGTGCACCGAGAGAGAGCAGGGCCGGATTAAGCTCTTGCGGGGGGGGCCCTAGGCAAAAATATTTTGCGGGTCCCAACTTCCCCTAACATTGGTATCCCGCCAACAGACAGGCTTTTGGTGTGATATGTTAGGGGTGGCCTGGTATGCTATTGTTGTTTTTTACGTCAATTAGAGTAGGCTAGTGTAATCTATAGTTTGTGTCATGGTTGGATAGCCGGTCGCATGCATGCCTAATGAGCAGGTGGTCAAGGGTTTGCGCCTAGTCTGACAGTGTATCCTGTGATACGGAAACAGACGTAAAATTAGCGTAAATATTGTTTTTCTTTTTCATAGTAACAAAATTATATATCACACATAGGTGCAGATTTATAAATTTCAGAATAGTCATAGTAGCCTGCGTATACAATAAAGTATACAATATTTGCTTTCCTGTATTTCAACTTGGCAAATTTTGTAGCCTAACAACTCCTTGAAAGTCAATTTCTTGCGTCAGATTTGCCTCGATAGTTAACAGAAATAAGTCGCATAGCTTTTCTTGCCCAATTTTGAATGATATTGATTCTTCACTCTTTTCAGAACTGAGAATGATCTCTAGTCTAACCTTCGGTAATCGTCACTGGAAATGTTTGAAATATAGCCTATCCTTAAGACGATGTTGACGTTTTGAAATGCTCAGGTAGGCCATCTGCACATATAGGCCTACGCTTCAAACAGGCGGAAGGTGAAACTTCCTCCTTAGGAAACTGCTTGATGTATCCAACAAATTGAATGAGCTCATCTTAAAATTATTCTTCAAAATCTATTGCATAAAGTGTCTGGATTGTACTAGCAGACTCGCGCAGCTCTCTGTCGCAAGAAGCATTCAAGGTGAATAGAAAGCCAAATCGGTGTTTGGAATAGAAATTCATTCTCTTCTCCAATTCCGTGGTCATTGACTTCAATACAGGTGAGGCAAAAAAAACACCCCCCTAGCGAAATCTCAATAACTTCGTCAAAACTTAAGATTTAAAAAAAATATTTTGTAGACTTATAGAGGAAAATTGTTGACATCCACCCTCCAAATTTGGTAAAAAAATATATATAAATGAAAAAGTTACAGTGTTTATACGAAGAAATCGACAAAAACAAATTAACAAAGCTTATTCCAAAAGCGGTGGCAATAGAATGGATCGAGCAGCATTGTGCGGGAGTTCGT
>JAQFZF010004929.1:0-10248 GCA_034695365.1 Enchytraeus norvegicus
TCTTACTGTTTGACTTTCTTGTAGATGCATATTAAGTTTGAAAATTTGAGATGTCCCTCATATAGCCTTCGGGTTTGAAATCGAACATTAAATCTCATTAATTGATTTTCCTTAATATTTAAATAATATTTAAATAGTGACCCACACCTCTTCTTATATATTAACGAATATGAATCGGAGAACATTAGGGGCTCGTCTATGAGGGCTGAAGAGACTTTTCCTAAATTCTCTTTGACTTTTTTATTACAAATCTGGTGGGTTAAACCCCCACTCCTCCAAAAGAATAAGTGCAGAATCGCTACTGACATAGGTCTATCTATGTCTAAATCGCAATATTTTTCTCAGACTCCTTCATACTTCATATTCCTTCTTACAGCTGACGCAGATTTCATCTATAAGGTTTTTATATACACTGTGCCCGAAAAATAACGACCCTCTAGCGAAATCTCAATAACTTATTCAAAACTCACTTTAAAAAAATATTTTAAGATCAGCTAGTGGAAGATTTTCCGAAACTAACCTCCGAATTTGGTCGAAAAACATTAATTACAAAAGTTACAGAGTTCCTACTCAGAAATGTAAAAAGCATATTAACAAAGGGTATACAAATAGCCATGGTGCAATATGGATCGAACAGCACAGTCCGAAGTTCGTTAAGAAGGATGAGTGGCCACCAAACTCGAGTGATCTCAATCCTCTCGACTACCACGTCTGGTGCCCTATGCTTGAGCGGTACAAAGTGTTCAATCCAAAACAAACCAGCAAGATTAAACTCAAGATCGTGCTGGAGGCAATCTGGAAAGACTTGCCACAAGTGGCTATAGCGACCTGGTTCATAGAAACAATGTAACTTTCGTAGTTATATATATTTTTCGACCAAATTTGAAGGTTAGATGTTAAATGAGCTCCTCCAGATATTCTGTAAAAATATTTTTAAATTTCTCATTGAGACTTAGTTAGACGGTCGTTTTTTCGGACACAGTGTATATTATAGAGGCAGAAGACCTACTTTATTCCATTCATGTGAACTGATATTATCTCCAGTTTTGTCGGCTGTAAGACATATTTTACTAGATGTTTACAGATTCACATCGTTGCTTATGGGATAGGAGTCTATATATTTTAAATTGACATACGTTTATATCATATGAAGTAAAATCATTAAATCTATGGCTAGGCCCTACATACTGATGTTAAAATAGTAAGTTTCTGATTTCTTATAGATAACTTTATTTTGATGAATATTTTATTCTTATCCAGAAATCTATTTTTGAAGATTATCGTGCAATTTTACCTGATTATTAACTAGTACTAAGCTGCAGCAGGTGCGATAAGTTTAGCGTCTGTTTCGTTATACGGATTAGCGGAGAACCAAACCAGCATCCTCCTGCTTTACGCAGCAACTGTTCTACCGATTTAGCAATTTAACCTAATGCTAAATACGAGATATTCAAAAGAATACAAAATGTAATATTATATCTACAAATGGTGAATTTTTATGGAAGTAGAATATGCACAATTTTAAAATTAGACCTACTTAAAACTTGATCCTCGTGCATTGGGTTGTACAATTGTACATTGTCTATGTGTCAGTATGTCTGCTATAGGTTTTCCTGTCTTCGTCTGTATCTGTTTCTTTCTGTTTATTCCGCATTCACCGATCATTTTCAATCAATTTCTTTTTCTGACAGCACAGCATATCTACCTCGTCATTCTTCATTCTCTTTCTATTACACTTATCTCTTTCAATAAGTCGCCCAACTCTTTACACGCACGCACCATCATAAGCATCTAGCGATGTAAAGCCTCGTGAAGTAGCTAGTTTCATCATATAATGTTGCGAGATAGTGGGTTTCTTTAGATTACTTCGATTAATATGAAAGAATATAGCCAAAAGCAGTAAAATTTCAAATTAAAAAATGGATAAATTAAACCTGACATCTTACTAAATTTGTTTAATCGATTTCTAAACTTTACGATAAATAGAAAATAATAATCATAATATTATCATATAAGACCTAATCTAATTTACAGTTTTAATAAAGTACGGTACCTAATTTGAGCTGAAATAAAATCAGTTTTCCTATCCGAAGTCACCTTCAGCGACCAGATCGTGAACTGAAGCAGCCAAGACTGCGCGTTTCAATAGCAGTCTAGCTTATGAAATCTTTTGCTATCGTCTTTTTAATGAGATTAATGAAATATGGTCCTCTTCCCCCTCTATTGCGCACGAGTCTGTCTGAGTGTACCCGCCTGTTTACTGATAGAGAATCCTGATAACTTTTTGCGTAAACACAAATCCCTTTTAGCCGAGTCAATCCTACACATGATTCGGTTGGTGATGGCTATTGATAGCTTCTGTTGCTCAAAACAATGAATTTGTTCATAATAACTTAACTTAGCTACTACGAGTTCTGTCGTAATGATTATGTCTCGATGCCATATAGAGAAACAGTCACGACCTTTAAAGTTGATCAACTAAGATTCGAGAGTACTTCTGTGAATATAACAAGCATATCGAGTATAATACAAGTACATTTTTTAAAGGTATAACTATTAAATTTGAGAGAACCCTTTTTATGCTTCCTCTACTTTCAATGTAGGCCTACAGCCTTAGTTGTGACCAAGTTGCCATGTACCGTGTTTGACTATTTTTCCGAAATCTCTCAGCATAAGTGCTTTTCGACAGCTTTTAGGTGGACCTGCTGGTGTGAAATATTCTGTCGGAGACGTCCTTGACATCTTCGCCTGATGATGAACCGGACGTAAAACCGTTATTTTATATTTCATTTGATATGATACGGTATAGTTGATTTTATATGTGCACAAACAAGCCTGATGTCAGAATGTATGTGATAGAAACTGACATCATTGCATATTTCTCGCACGTTGTTTTCACGTGAACCCTGTCGGCTTGTTTGCCTGACTAGCAATCATTTGAGAGCTTTTGCTGCGCCCAGCGTTGAATGAAATCGCTCTAGGATTTCTTCTAATTAGAACACGAACGGAAATCGTAAGTAGCGTGTGTCGTGAAAGCACGAGGCATTGGCGACAGTGTACTGGAAAAAGGAGAAAGTGAGTTGAAGAATGAGAGAGAAATTAATATGAAAAGCGATTCAGAGGCCTATTATTTATTTAGCGCCCTCCATTGGTAATAATAATAGCGCAAGCTGCTGAATCAGTGCTGATCTCGCCAGATGGCGAGATAACCGGGATTCGTTTCCAACTCCGGCTAGCTAGTTGCAGACGTTAGAGCGTGTCTTAGTGATAACTGTGTACACCGACTGCTGCTATTATGGCAATGGAGAGTAAAGTAGCTAGATAGGGCTTGAGACCCATGGTCATCACTGGGCTTTGTACCCTCGACTCTTGATGCTGAGGCCAGAGTGCTGCTATCAGACCAAGAAGCCATTGGTTCATTCTATAGACATTCAATCCTCATTAGGATATTAGATAGCCTATTACTTAGTAGTTTCTGTTTCACTATTGCTGATTTGTAATTTTTTTCCTGTTATCTCGTGACTATCTATGTGTATAAGGCTTGTCATTGCTTGTCATTCTTGTCACCTGCGATTGTCAGATTGACTTCAATAAACGAATAATATATAAATGAACAAGTCGTAGTTATCCCAACGAATAAACTATATGCTTCTATTTGTAATGAGTTGTAAGCGTGGAGCGAGATAAGGAGTTTTTTCGATCTCTATATTGTTTTTCTTCTAATCGACTCAATATATAATACCCCGTATCACCAGTAATACAAGCACAGCTAACTATCTATAAATCTCAGCATTAACGTTCTCGAACTTTTTGTATATTTTTGTATGAGATAGCTTGCGTCTTCTTGAAGAGAATTTTCGTCTCATTGTGCTTCTGAGACTGGCTTCTGAGACACTCAATCTACCATATTGATTGATTTGATATCTACTGTAGGCCAAATGAAAAATGTCGCTCAGGATTTTGTTACCGGATGTTCTGGAAAAGTCTGCGTCATGCTTTATTCGCTTGGCTGCACTAAAGAACGCTGTGGGACTACAAAGTATAATATTTAAATTATTTAACAAGGCCGCCTAATTTCACTCATTGACTGGCTATGCTGGATTGGAATAAAAGGAAAGCTATTGGGGGAGGTCGGAAAATCTCATGGCGGTAAAGGTAAAGGTAAAGGTGGTGTGCCATATTCGTTACCGAACGTAGGGGCGGAGCTGATCCCGATCCTGAGCGATTGCAGCACACAGGTGACATTAATAGTCATTAATCCGACGGTGAAGTCGCCAGTCCCACTCTATACAAACCAATTTGGTAATTGGTTCTAGTACGCCAGACCTACGGTAACCTACGCAATCTTCCGAAGTAATCACCTACTACGTACTAATTGCTTCCAAATATCCAACCCACGAAGGGATGGTGGGCTTGGTTGGCCCGTTGTACATCCGAGATTTTACTCTCTGATTGACTCGACCGGGAATGGAAACCCGAACCTCATGCGCAACAGTTGACACAAACCAGCCGACACGCTAACCAATTGCGCCATGGAGACGTACCAGAGTGGTTAATCTTAAAGGCTAGTGAAGCAATTTTGTATTTTATGCGTTCTGAGCTGGGGAGCCAGAGCAGACCTTTTAGAAGGTCGGCTGTATGAAAGCGGAATTTTGTGGTTTTGCAAACAACACGTGCTAAAGAGTTCTAGGCTACATGTAACCACATCACATGTAACTACCTTCGTTCTTTTGTTAAATCTGAATTTTTGTTTTCAATATTCAATATCATTATTTTCTTTTAAAGTGCAGATTCCAAGAAATTAATTTATCAGGAAATAATTTATCTGATTTGCCTGATAACATGCTCAAGAATACCAGAAGCACATTTTTTTTAAGTCTGGATCTAAGCGCAAATCATCTCACAGTAATCCGCACTGCCATGTTTAGTGGTCTAATGGTGACACAGGAAATGGATCTAAGCATTTCGAACAATCTCATCGAACGGATAGAAGAGGATTGTTTTCTCTTGTTGCCGTTGTCTAGCCTATCAGCCTCACACAACCGTCTCACTGTTATCTCGGCTCAATTGTTTAGCTCAAAGACTGTTGTCAGCTCACTTACCTCACTTGATCTCTCTTGGAACAAGCTGAACGATTCTGCGCTTGACGCAATCAATTACCTTACACAACTAATGTCATTGGATATCAGCGGCAACAATATTGAAACTCTGTATCCAGGGTGTTTTGACAATCTTGTAAATCTAGCTACCTTGGTTGCTAGGCAGAATCGTATAGTGGAACTGGCTGGATTAGCTAATCTGTCAGTCTTATTTCTCTTGGATTTGGGATACAATAGAATACGTGACGGCGATCTTATTCATCTGAGTACCTCGCAAAACTCTTTACAAAGTCTAGCGATTGATGGAAACTTCTTAAATGATTTGCAAGACGCCAGAACTCCAAACAGCTCATTTTCTTTGGAGATTCCCGGACTTACAATATTGAATCTCTCATTTAATTCTCTCAGTCGTAGCGCGCTCTATGTAAGTAGTACAATAAAATACAATAAAATGCAATACAATACAATACAACATAATACAATACAATACAATACAAAAAGGACATTTTATAGCGCTTCATACGCAAAGTATATCAGAGGCACATTTGAACAGTGAAGGGAAAAGCAGCCTAACCTGCTTTTTGTAAAAAAATTATGTGCCTGGATTTCTGCAATTTTGGAATGTGAGAAACCAATTGGTTAAGTACACAAAATCATTAGGTGGACAACTTTACCCTTCACTGCAATTTCTGTTTTAACCGGCTCTTACGAAATACTTGCAATTTTCGGTTGGTCTCTTCTGAAGTTCCGGACCAAACACGGAAAAAGTACCGTGGTATTCATGGTATACTCCTGGCCGGCCATGAAAAAATTAATTTTTAGCACTGGAATTAGAGAACACAATTCTCATCAATCAATCAATAAATCGATGAGGATTTAACGTCCGTGGTCTTAGCCGAAGTCGATGTCAGGTACGTCCTATGCAGGATGTGCAACTACAGACAGCATCAAGCCACCAGAACACTCTTGAAAATGCACAAGCCGAAAGAGAAAGCGAGATCCAAAACAGCGCAAGTCCGTTATCCAAGACAAGAAGGTCTGTTAGAACAGATCTAGGATGGGAAGAAATTAGTTTTGAGCTTGCTCCGGAAAGTAGTAATACCTATTTCAGTTCGAATGTCTGGCACTTCTAGAAGATTAGCGCCGGACGAGCGAAGGCTGCGTATGGGATGGTAGACAGGTTCAATTAGCTCAGATGGATAAGAAGGTATAGCAAAGTTTAGTACATAATTAAAGTAAGTATAGGATAATAATTTTATAATTAAAACACTAACTATAGAGTAGACATTAATATTTACTTGAGAATTTAGATCAACCAAACTGCGTGTGTCGTAAAAGGAGACTAACGCAGATGCCGCAGTGAAGGGCAGAGTGGTCTGCGCCATGATATCCCTAACGTCCATTATCTGCGGGATAATGGAAAGTAAACATGCAGGCTAATAAAAGACAACATATCATCTTATCTCTACATCACAAGAACAGGGCATAATTATAAACAGATAAAACGCCATGTTCCAATAATGGAACGTTCACCTAAACTTAGCTAAAATTGATATAGTAATAGATAGCGAACTAACAAGTTATAATAAATGTAGTAGACCTATTTATCTATCATATATTCATAATAAATATTTTTGAAACTGCACCGAAGTCACATTAAAAAATTACCAAAGTTTTGTGTACGGATTTTTAAAATATATTTCACTAAAATTGGCTGGTATTGTTTGTAAACGTTAAGAACTGGAACATGCTTGAGGTAATGTTTTAGTTTATTCTTTTAGTGACCTGCTACCACAAAGTTGGAGATTTTTAAGGCATTTATGTATTTTAAAAAAATTAAAATAATTGAAACATGGCTTCGAATGGGTTAACTTAATATAGACGATTTAATATAGACGATAGATAGCTAGGCCTACTCTAAGCAATATGGCTTAATACCAAAAAATCTATAAATGTTCAATTGCTTACATATTTTAACGATAGACCTTGGCCTATATCATCTCAAATGCTTCACGGGTTTCAAGTTAGTTCTAATCTATCTCGATTATTTTGATAGCATTATGCACTGCAAATTGTTATTTAAACTAGAAAGGTACATGTATGGTATTACAGTTAACCTCTTCGTATTCCTGTCATCGTTTTTAGCTAACATACTCTCTCTTTCTCGGGTGCACTGCCAAAAGGCAGGTCCAAGGTACACACTCTGAAGCACAGTCTGCCATCACGCTTACTAACGAGCACTACATCGATCATCAAGTTGATAACATCAAGACGGCCATTACAACACCCAAAATGTAACCTTCTTTTTGGGAATACATATTCTGATTTCCGATGTGGTTTCCCGTTGGCTTCCTCATTATGAGAATATCAGTATGCAAATATCTGTGTTAGTCGGCTTTTACGAAACATGTGCAGTTTTCAGTTGGTCCATTCTCAAGTTTCCCTGATCCAATAGGGGAAAATACTACAGAAGGTGAAAGCAGGGTACATAACAACTACTCCGATTGGTCCAAAGTTCTTAGCGGGGTTCCACCAGGCAGTGTTTGAGGCCGGATTTTATTTATAATTTAAATTAATGACTTTCACCTTATGTAGTCTGATAATAAACGGATAGCCTATATTATTATTACTATTATTATTTTTTATCCTGAGTGTAAAGAGCCCTGGGGGTTTCATAAAAGCGATTCAATTACTGAGTTAAAGAGCCGCGAAAGCATACAGCGTTGAATCTTTGTAGAGTGATCTTGCCAAAGAAAAGAGGTCTCGCTCTGATCCCCAGTTTGTCTAGCACATAGTCTGCATTCTTATTATTTTTTATGTTTTCTTTCATGTTTATAGGTGATAGGCACAATGTCCACGTTACAAGAACTTCATATTGATTCATGCAGCCTGGACACTTTACAAGGCTTGGAGCGTTTGTGCAATAACCTAACAATTACAAGCTTATCTGCCAGAAATAACAGTCTTACAGGAAACTCATTAATTCATCTTACTAACTGTCTCAGTTTAACAGCATTGTATCTCGACAACAATAATATTGATGTCATACCTGAAGACTTCTTCTTTAGTTTGAGTACTCTATATCAATTCAGTATTGTGTATAATCGAATTCAAACCATTACCAGCCGTACCCTGTTCGGGTTTCAGTCCTTTTCAGGGTTTCTGAGCTTGGCCGATAATAACATATCAGCAGTGGATGATGGCACATTTGAAATGCTATATGATATTCAATATCTGGATTTATCAAAGAATACCCTGGACTCCGTTGATTCGTTGCCTACATTGAATAGTTTGATTCAGTTGAACTTGTGCGATAATGAAATTTCATATATTCCAGCGCGAATACTAACATCACCCATCCTGGAGTATATAAATCTATCGGGGAATAAAATTAAATTCATACCTGTGTTAACAAATTTTCCTCCTACGGACGGTATTCGACTACTAAACATCGATCTATCACGTAATCTTCTAGTTTCGTTAGAAACAGTACGTTTAGTTGGAAGTATTGACACCTTAAATATTAGCTATAATCAGCTAAATGACATTCCTTCGTCGCTATTTTCTCGCATTACGCACTTGAACAACCTGGACCTGTCAGTAAATCTTCTTTCACATTTTCCTCTATCGCTTTTGAATTTCACTGGCTCGATATCAAATCTAGATCTATCTTCAAATTACATCGCAACATTGGATTACATCAGATATTTAGGTCCAGATAATATAACAGATGGGCTAATTCCGTTATCGTCAGGCACCACCGGCAACCAACTAAGTATAGCGAGTATGGATCTCAGTAATAATATTCTAACTGAGCTTTCATTAAATTTTGTGAAACTGATCAACGACAACACGAGACAATTAAACTTGAGACAAAATAGCATTTCACATATAAGCAAAGCAACGATGCAGGAATTGGTAATTCTAGAAGAATTGCTGCTAGAAGACAATCCATGGATATGCGATTGTAATATGAGTTGGATCAGAGACCTATCGAAAGTTTTAAAGTTAGATTGGGCGACTTGTGCACAACCTGTGGAACTCATCAACACTTTACTTGTCTGTTATAACATCAGTCAGTGCGGCGATGTTAAATTATCTAATGAGGTCGATGAGAAATGCGAGGTTCCTCAATATGGTAGGCCACCTAAAACATCCTACCCTCAAAAAAGGCAATGGTATCCATCCTATCCTATCAACAGCTCAACTATTATCTACGAAATAACTACAGTTTCCATGACAAACTTTTCTGAGCTTCCATGCAGAATCATTCCAGCTAAATTTTCTACTACAAGCAATGAGTGGAACAATGACAATACGATACAATACCCTGTTACGCTAGATTATAATGGAACCAAAAAGATTGATCATATTGCTACTCATAATGCCAGCATTGAAAATCCGTACCATTACAACTTCACTACTTCATATGACGGAGACCTTCTCTATAATTCATCATCATCTACCACAGGGAAGGATTCCAGAATTAATACATTGAGCACATTTACACAGGACCAAGGCAAAAATAAATCTGAAGGACTCCGTAGATCATTTTTCTTCAACCTGCCTTTATTTCTAATGCTAATTTTATCTAGTTTTCATCTATGGTAATAGGATAATTTGCACGATATGTACTTCGTGCTACGAGCTTTGAAAACGTGAAAGCTATTTTTCTACACGTAGTTATGAAATTAATGCCTTCGAATATAAATAAATATAGAAGGCTTTAACGTCGATGACTGATGATTTTTTAAAAATTGCCCTGGGTTGTAAACGACCCTGGGCTAAGAAAAAGATAAAATTGATATTTATTGCTTTAAAAAATATGTATTGTTAAAAGTCTATGTTAAAAATCTCCGAAACTCTGGAATGCCGTCTCGCTGAAGGTGCCGCGGAAGCAAATTGCATGATGATTAATTTGTAGCCTTACATTAACGGACTATTTCTATAATTTTGATGTTAAATTTTGAACTTTATTTTTAGAATTAGCCTATATGAAATTTTTTTGTAACAATTACGAAATTTAATAAGGAAACTGGCAGTAGCTTTAAACTTATTTTATATTTCTTACGCATTGATTTTGTTCATTGCTAATTAGCCACCAAGAATTACTGTTAGTTATAGATTTATTGTAATTTGTGTACCTATT
>JAQFZF010004930.1:0-10248 GCA_034695365.1 Enchytraeus norvegicus
TGGTAGTCGAGAGGTTTGATTTCGCGTGAATTTGGCGGCAACTCAACCTTCTTGACGAACTCCGGACCATGCTGCTCCATCCATTCTAGTGCCACCGTTATTGGAATAAGCTTTGTTAATTTTTTTTTCGTAGAAACGCTGTAATTTTTTCATTAATAAATATTTATCGACCAAATTTGGAGTGTATATGTCAAAAATCTTTCTCTATAAGTTTGCAAAATATTTTTCAAGAATCTTGAGTTTTGACGAAGTTATTGAGATTTAGCTAGGGGGTGTTTTTTTGCCACACCCTGTATGTATAAGCCTAGTAGTATTACATTACTACTAAGTAATGGCAAAGAAGCAAAGCATGAGGTACAACATGAGCATGTTTTTTAGAAATAAACCACAAGATCCATACTGATGATGAAGATGTTACTGATGAACTACGATTTGTTATGTAAAAGTCATCAATCGCCTTTGAGTTGTCTAATGTCAGGGTACTGATGTCTCCGACAGGAGAAGGTGGGAATTTCGAAATAACGTTGTTAAAATGCGGTGACGTATCATAGGTCAAGTGATAATGTGTCTGCACAGGATCATTAGAAAATGTTTCTGTAATTTTGTAATTGATGTAATTGCACGGATCATTTGTGTCATCAGCAATCATTGAGGTCCCGAGAGCTGTAAGCGTTAAACGTATGTCGCTAGTGGAATAGTAAGTGTACCATTGATGTCTTATATGATAACTTAACTCTGTGGTTCCTATATTTACAGGATTTTAGCATTTGACATACCGCACTGGCTGATGATATAGCAGACCATTAAAGTGTTGTATAATTCCACAGGTTGTGTACAAGTCGCCCAATCCAGCTTTACATATCTTGCTTATTCTCTGATCCAACTCATGTAACAATCGCATATCCAAGGATTATCTTCTAGTGGAAATTCTTCATTGCTTGTCAAATCATGAACCGTTTCTCCGCTAAATTGTTTAATGTGATTTTGTTGGGGCAAAGTTTGACTAATGTGTCACAGAATAGGTTTGCAAACCAATTATCGAATGACTCGTTTGTCAAATCATTATCACTGAGGTCTATGCTTTAACCGACGTAGCTACAGGAGCCAGTAGCTACGTCGGTTAGGTTTCCGACTTGGGATTAGTATATGCGGTGTTCGAATCCGAGGCTCGGCCGTCGCTGATATCTCTGTCAAAGAGATGAAACTGACATTAACTTCGGCTTTAGCCTTTAGCCTTTTAATACGAAAAGTTTTGTTGACTTCTGAAAAACGAATTGAATTTACGAATGACTGTAGGAAGAATGACACCGGAATAGTCTGCAGACAATAATATTAAAAGTAACATTCAAAGTATCGACGCTGCCAATGATATTAATTGTTCGGCTGGGACTCGAATCCTTGAAATTCTGCTTATCGAGCAAACGTCTGTCCGATTGTGCCATGCAAACGGGACATTTATTTTGCAGTCTACAATTATCCGCCACCTTGCAATGATAGGAGATTTTGCAAGTATTCGCCATCTAATTTAGAGCACTTGATTTTTAAGTAAGAGGACGTGGGGAGATGTTAGATTGGATTTATTTTTATTATTTAATTATTTTATTTATTTATGGCATTATGACAATAATGTTGTGAGATCATTTGATAACAGGATAAAAATGAAAAAGATTTTTAAATGGAACGGTAGTACTACACGATTTCCATCAGTCTCCATCAGCAAGTTTTGAGTGAATTCCACTTCACTAATACGGTTTATTTCGCACTCGACAGCAACTTAAATTCTAATTATCATCATCACAAGATATCAGCACTTTAATTATCAATGTCTTAAGTTTTCACTTATTAGCATCTTTAATTGGGCTAGCAGTCTTTAATTATCACTGTCTTATACATGTAGTATCTCTCTAGCTTCAGGAATTCTATCTAACTTGCCTTACTCTCTACTGTCAACTATCAACTCCCAGTCCCATACCAAAACACGAATGGACCACTATGTTCGCTATTCAATCATTGTCCTAAAGGTCCTGCAAGAGAAGACTCCAGCCAGTAAGTGACATAAAAGTAAAAGATAGCACAACATTATAACATCTGGTGAGCAACTGATGGGCCAACGTGAAAGTCTCGCGGCTTTATTTGTGTGTGAATTGTTAATGAATGTGGATTGTGTCCAGACATTTTTTGTAAATTTATTTAGTGTAGTGGTTGACAATGAATTAGATGAAGTTGGATAGTACAGATTCGTATGACTGGTCTCCTTGCCAAAGGTTGCCCAATCCTCTTTTACACCGTGGGAATATGGTGATGTCCAGATGCCCGTAGAATTGTATGGACTCATATGGCTGGTCTCCTTACCATAGCTTGTCCAATCTTCTTTTACACCGTGGGATCATGGTGATGTGCAGATGCCCATAGAATTGTACGGATTCTTACTACTGGTCGCCTTACCATAGGTTGGCCAATCTTCTTTTACACCGTGGGAATATGGTGATGTCACAGATGTTGTTTCGAAATACTTATAACTTATGGAATCGCATGGGTTATATGTGCCGTCTGTGGCTGAACTCATGGTGGTTGTATATTGTAATGGAATCTCAACAGTGGCATTGAAGGAAGACCATTGCCATTTTGGATAATAGGTTACATTCGTAGATATATCAGTTTAAGAGATGTTGCATTGATATCATTGGTCGCATTGATATTTTCGAGACCATTACACTCTCTGAAGTTTAAGCACACGAGAAAAGTGTTGTTAAGTTCCACTGGTTGTGCACAAGTTGCCCAATCTATCTTTACATCTTTGGAGAGTTTTCTTATCCAGCTCATACCACAGTCGAAATTCCACGGATTATTTTCTAACAGCAATTCTTTAATATTGGGTAAATCACGTATAATATGTTCACTCAAACGTGTTATGTGGTTCTTTCTTAGGTCAAGTTTTACTAACGTGTCACTGAATATGCTTAAAATAATAGGTCCCATTGCTAGGTCCGTCAGCTCATTATTACTGAGGTCCATGCTCTCAATCTTTATCTGAAAAGTGTCATTGTTGTTTGAATGACGATTTAGACCATCAGTTGACACATTGCGCCTATCAGTATTGAGAGTGAGTGAAGAGATATAATTTGAAGAGATTATAAAGTTTGACATTCTACCCGTAGATATAATTTGAAGAGATTATAAAGTTTGACATTCTACCCGTAAAATAGTGTAGTGCAGACGGAAAATCAGATTTACTGATAGATCGAAAGTGCCCACATCAGTCATCCGAACAAAGACTGACTCTGGAATGTTCTGCAAGAAATTGAAGCTAAGATTGAGATAATCAACTCTGCCAGTTATCTCAAGATTATCCACGGAGGTGAGTTGATTTCTCGAAATGTCAATATTAATTAAAGGATCAGCTGTTTTAGAGGTGGCACTTGGCCTAAATGTTGGCAGTAAATTTAGTTTATTTCCCGACAAATTAATATGCCACAACTGTCTTGCTTTTAAAAGAAATCCTGGCAGATGAGTAATAACATTATCAGCCAAATTCAACTCGTGTAGATCGCTCATTGGAGGGAGTGAATCAACGGGTCTCAGTCTGTTGCGAGACAAATCGAGATTCCTAAGGTTACTGAGCAAATAAAATGTCTTATTGTCGTCTGCAGACATGCTATTACCAGCCAAGTTCAGTTTTAAACCGTTTAATTCAAACCCAGCTAGAGTCTTTGCGAGGTCAATGAGAGGTCAATGCTCTTTACTTTATTATTTTCAATAATAAAGGAAGCCACACTGCATGCATTAATGAAGAAATTGTCTGGTATTTGATCTGTCATGTTGATGTTGATGTTGATGATCTGATGATGATGTTGATGTTGATGTTGATGACTGTGATTTGATCTATGATGTTATTGTCTAAATACAGGTAATTTAAAACTGAGAAGTTGGTGAAAATACGAAGAGATTCGGTTCAGAGATTGTTACATTTAGCCGATAGTTTTATTAGGCTTTTGCTCAGGGATTCCAGTCCTTGTAGACTAGTGAGGTTGTTTGAGTCTACACATAGCTCGTTCAGTTGTGCCAGGGTTCCAACCGCCTGCAAAACAATGCACAGAAATACATGGACGGAAACCTGGTTCAAGTTTTGGAGGGGTCCAAAAATCTTGGGGGTTCCAAAAATTTGAACCCCCTTTATTTCGTCAAAATATCCGTCACACCTATGAAACTGCGCAAAACATAGTCATACATTCAATATTAAAATCTTCATAGAACTGACTTTTAAGCCAAAGTATCTCAAATATTGAGGGGGGGGATCAAAAGATACTCCGACCCCATCATCTCCAACTTTGAGAGGGTCCGACACCCCGGACACCCCCCCCCCGAAGTTTTCGCCTATGCATAAATATACTAAAATACTAAACGTGGAAAACCCCCTCAGGATCGCAAATTTCCTTTAATATTAATAGCACTTAAGGTGCGGTAAAGACAAACCCATTGTGAAGCGATCAACTTGTTGGGTTGAGCAATGGTGTGCTCATCAATGAGCGAGAATGCAGACTGTAAATGAATTAGCGGAAAACGTGTAGACTTATCTTCTTATACACGATACTGTGTGCTCAAAATCAATGTGAGGTTTTTTGAATCCCCATTCACCCTATTCACATGACGTATCAGTACAAATGATTCGGTTTATTTATAACCGGTAGTACATATTTAATATTACAAACTTTAGAGAGTGCTAAACATTCAAAAGGATGCTAACGTGTTGTTGTGAAGCACATCTATTAATCTCGACATGTCATATAACAATCCTGTGTATTTGTTATTACTATGTGGAGACTAATTTATATTTTAAAAAATTATTGAAAACTGTCATATTTTAATGCTTAACTATGGCTAGTCCAAGGTTGCTATTTGCAAAGATGGCTTCTCTATCTGAGCCGATCTCAGCAACCAAAGAATGCATTGCTAACAAAACACCTCTATCTTAGCAACCAATGAATGTGAATTCCCCTTATTGCTCGGGCAAGCGGAATATAGGCCCACCATGTCGTTGTCGACATTAAGTGACATTACAATTTATTGATACGACAATCACAGGTCAAACTTGAATCAGTTCTAGTAGCAATTCAATCACATGACAGTTTGAGAATATGGAGGTACTGTGAGATCAGATTGTTTACATTATTCTAATGTAAATAGAAACTGCGTTTCACTTATTTGTTATCCTTATGTAAGTAGTAACGTTTATTTTAACTTATTTGGTAGCAATTCTTATATAACTATAGCAGACAACAATAAAAATGAGCGACAACGCACGCGGTCGTACGCGTTCTTGTGAGACGACTAACGCAGATACCAACTTAACACACTTTCCTCTCCTGAGAACTTCATTTAATGTGGTAAAAGCTAAGCCATTGTGATGCGATTAATCACTAACCTATTAATTGACAATACTTATGCTAGTCAAGGAGCCTGATTTAATATTGAAAATACGAATTCAAGCCTTCAACTCGCAATTATGCAGCGCATATTTCAGAAAGAGAAATGACCGGATACAATAACACATAATTGCCGATGTGACATTTTATTCTGGACATACGCTTCGTAGACATTGTTATATAATTATATTATATTTTACATTCATTGTATGTAATTTGCTTACCAGTGATTTTATATTGTTTTTTATTGATTTGTGTAATTTAAATTCTCTGTACTGTTCATGGACCATGTTCTTAAGTACCACATACGTGCTGCAAAGCCTGTAGTTACTTATTTATCAGTCTATCATGTACTGTTTTTTATGATGAAATGCTATTTGTTTTAATGCTTGTGTGATAACGAAAAATAACAATATGAAATAAAAATAATTATATTATCTTACGGAAAGTGCATGGTGACTGAGTCTATTATATCCTATTTTCAATCCCTTGAGCTGGAGTTGTGAAAAATTTAATCGGCTGTCCGCATCCATATTAAAATCTGTGAGCATATTTCCGTCAAGAGGAAGGTAATGCAGGTAATCCAGATCAACAAGATGAATAAGATTTTTGTCCGGTATTCGGATGTATCCAAGATCTAATCTGTACAGACTATCTAGATCTGCTATACCATCCAGTTGGACTATGCGATTTGAACGAACGCTAAATTCATACAAATTTGCTAGCTTAGAAAATAATGCAGAAGGTAGATTTACAATCATGTTACCATCTAGATATAAGTATTGTAACTGTGTCAGACAACTGATAGCATTAAAGACAGATTCATTCAGCATATTCCAGGATAGATCAAGTTTACTGAGCATGTATATCATAGCTGAGGTATTAAATGTTGTAGATTGAACTTCAGAAAGACGATTCCGAGATGCAAATAGAGCTTCCAGTGGCAGTGAGTGAAAACAGTTATTTTCCAATCTATCAATCGAATTATTTGAGATATTTATTGAAATGCTGAAGAGGTTGAGGCCAGTAAACATAGCACCACGCATTTCTGTTAGTTTATTGCAGCTGGTGTAAAGGATTAATTCACTCATGCTCTTCGTACTGTTGAATACATTATCAGACAGATCTGTTATGAAATTGTCATTGTCATGAAGATCAATTAACGAGAACCTGCAGAAAATGTATTTAAGATAAATGAATCAAAAGCCTATGACTAATATATGAACGTTTTTGTCTTAGTCAAAACAGAGTGCTAGCCATGGGAGCTGATCCCCAATTAAGCGATTCAGCACACAGGTGACAATTGCCATTTACTAGTGGTGAGATCGTCACTCTTTAATAAGCTCTCTCGTGCACTGCCAAATGGTAAGTCCAAGGTACATATCCTAAAACACAGTCTACTATCACGCTCACTAATGAGCACTCCATCGATCATTAGGTTTACCCATCAGAAGGCCATGCCTTTGTCAAACTTAAATTGCAACTCTTTTGTTGGGAATATATATTCTGACTTCCCGTTGCTTTCCTCAGTCTGAAAATATCTGCGTTAGTCGGCTTTTACAAAATATACATGCAGCTTTCAGTTAATCTATTCTCAAGTTTTCCGGATACAACACTACAATCATCAATGATGCGATTGTATCATTGATGATTCTGATTGATGATTATTGTATCATTGATGATTATTATTCGAGTATGTCTCGCTGACTTAGTGGTAGCGTCGTGGACTTTCAAACATGACGTCCGGGGTTCAACTCCCGGTAGAGCCCATCAGAGAGTAAAACCTCAGACGTACAAGTGGGATCGTTGATCGCTGCATAGAGCGCGAAATGGGTCTAAACAAGCATCTGATACTTCCTGGCCCATATCGCCGTTGTTACTAGATTATGATTGTAATATAGTATCGTACATTAGATCTGTGTTTAACTAGGCAACATTCAGGAATAGTCATATAACCTCATAATTGCTTCTAATTGATACTAATTTACACTAATTAACTAATTGACAGACCCACAAGGAGATGGAGGGATGGTTTACCCGTTCTACGCACCAGATTTTACGCTTTGATTGATTGCAGAGATCTGTGAAAGATTGTGAATTTGTAGCAATACAAATATTGTACTATTTCATGGTGTGGGGGCTGTCGACCTTGCATGTCAGTTTAATATGACAATTGGCACCTGTGAGCTGTAGTTAGTGTAACATTTCTAGATGAATTCATGTAGGGGTATTTTCTGTAACAATAGAGAGGTTTCATATGACGTATCACTACAATTGTTCTTGGTCTTATAATAACCGGTAGTGTATATATAATGCACCATTATACTTTACACTATTGAAGTTTAGGGAACGATAAAATTCAAACGGATGTCCGCGTGTTGTTGAGAAGAAATTGTTATAATCTCGATATCTCATATAACAATCTTGTTTATTTTTTAAATTATGTGCAGCGTAATTGTAATTTTAAATATTTCTTACAAACTGTAATGTTTTAATGCATAACTATGGCGAGTCGAAGGTGGTTCTGATGAAAGATGGCATCCTATCTCAGCAACCAATGAATGCACAGCAAATCTGTAATTTTCAGACGTCACGAAGAAACAGAATAGTACCGGTATTTACTTCCAGGAACAAGAGTTGAATTTCCGGCTTACCTTGAAAAGCGAAAAGCATCTGGGTGAATGAACTCAATCCCGTTTCCATCTAGGTGGAGTTCAACGGATACTTCTATACTGGAGTTAAACGAATACGCTGGTATAGTCGTTATGAGGTTATTTGAGAACATCCATATGACTCCATTAGCATCAAAGAGTATTACTGTAATTTCCTGCAATGTAAATAGTTTCTCGGTATTCATTGAATGATCAGAAACTATGCAATGATTAAAACAACGAGTTACAGAGTACAGAGTGTAGAGTGCGGCATAAAAAAACTAGCTCCCTACGAAAATATTCAATAATTTCGTCATCTGGCGTAGGTTTAAAATAAAAATTTATGGGACATTGAGGGTCCAATTTAACATATTTGTAACAGATTTGACAAAAATATGTGTGACAGCAGCTGAGTTATGGCGTTCAAGAAGTGGGGTGGGTGCGCAAAAATGTGCATAACTCGGCTGATGTCACAAATATTTTTGTCAAATTTGGTAGGAATGTGATAAATTGGACCCTCTATGACCCCATACATTTTTAGTTTAAACCGTCGCCAGATGGCGAAATTATTATATATTTTCGTAGGAGACCAGTTTTTATGCCGCATTAGTGTATATTCAACCTTCAATCAAGAGCATGCCCCGATTATTAAACCCAATTTCGATTTATCAGGAGTTGCTAAAAATTATAGAAAACAAAAACAGCAACTAAGAAAGGAAATTGCCATGCTCGAGCGGATGTCATGTGCGCTAATGTATATTCGTATATTTTCTTAGTTCACTGCCTGACAGGTCCATGGCACATAACTGTTTGCCATATGTCATTCTTGGATATGGTTTTTGTTATATGAGGTGTGTCTCCTCAGTGACTGCGTTAGTTGGCTTCTACGAAATGCGTGCAGATTTCGGTCGGTCATTCTCAGTTCCTTCTGGACTGAATCCGGAGTCAACACGGCCAAAATATGAGGATAAAAGAATTGTTATTATTTCATAAGTCAAACCTGTTGTGGTATCTTGCTCAGTAGATTCTGGCTCAAAGTCACCACCAAAGATTTTGAAATGTTGACAAAATAATCCTCTGCTATCGTCTTAATCTGATTACCGTCCAGTTCTATATTTAACGTTACTTTTCGAACGGAAGCACATAAATTAGCAAAGGTTTCACAATCCAAAGAAGCTATCTCATTATTCGTCAAATCAGCCGAAGTGATACTCGGTAAATTGGTAAATGTTCTTCTCGAAAGCCTTTTCAGAAAAATGTTACTTCAATTAATTTATCTAAATGCATCATCCCATTGAAAGTTCGTGGTTCAAAGTCTACTAGATGATTATCATTTACCCATATAAATTCCAGAAGAATATTATTCTGAAATAAATCTGCCTGTAGAATTACCAATCGATTGTTGCTCAGATCCAAGGTTGCTAATGAAGCCTAATGATGGAAGACTTCGGAATGTGTCTGTCTGCGTTGAATTAATCATGTTCCAGCTTAGATTAATTTCACCAAAACTGGAAACGCCGGTAAAAACTGAAATCGGTATGCTGCGAATTAGATTATGTTCTAAATCGAGAGTGACCAATGATGCTTCAACAAACTCTTGCAGAAAATCTTCGGATAATCTTTCAATCTTGCAATACTGGGCAAATATCAATCAATCAATCAATGAGGATTTAACGTTCGGTTCCTCACCCGAAAGCTATGTCAGGGGCAAGCGCAATGTGCAACTACAGACAGCTTCCAACCACCAGAACACTCCTGCAAATGCACAAGCTGAAGAGAAATCGCGATCCAAAGTAGTGTAACTCCGTTAACCAAGGCAATATAGAATGTTCCTGTGCACATATTGCACATATTGTACAGGCTTAAGTGTAAGTCTATAGACCTATCAACAGATAATGCCTAAACATAAAAATGAAAGTCGCCCCACCTCAATTTCTCCTGGTCCCCTCGAATTACCCTGGCCCATCAATAACAAGAGTTATACTTGGCCCTCCATAAATATCATAGTTCCGCCACAGGTCCTAATAATTGATCTACATTACTTGTTCGCAATCTGATGTAACTTTGTTTAATGAGCAATTGTCAAGCATACTTAATCATACTTATTTGGTTAAGAGTAAAGAAATCGTAATAATGGGCGATTTCAATTTTAATATCCTTCATCATGGATCCCA
>JAQFZF010004931.1:0-10248 GCA_034695365.1 Enchytraeus norvegicus
CTACTTGTATTTCAGCATGGGATGCCATTGGGGTGAGATCATCAGCATATGATTCTAGTTGCACTCCGACAGGAGGTCGAGGTATGTCAGACATATAAATATTGAAAAGTGTTGGTGAGAGAACGCCTCCAATTGTTCATTGTTCAACTTAATAAACATGAATAAAGATGTAAAGTATACAATGCATGCATGAGTATATAGTATGAGTATTCTACTTAAGCTAGCAATGCATGACTATAGTTAGGAAGTAAGCTTAAGTTGACTAGACAGTGAATGACACTGTTGTGTGCAGTTGCTTGGAATCATCTAAAGTTTCCTGACCCTGGGATGTTATGTTACTTTATGTAAATATTGAACCTTTAGTACAACTGATAAGAGGGAGAAAGATAACAACTGAAAAACTATAAACATTGCATATATATATTATTAAAGTGAATAAAAACGGTATTTTAGTCACATTTTATATAAGTAAGACGGTCTAGAAAGGCAATTATGCTAGTAATGGGAGAGGGAAAGAAGCAGAATGGGAGGCCAAGAATGAGACGGATGGATGGGGTCCAGGAGTTGACGGGGTTGATGCTCGTGCAATTGAAGGAGGAGGTTAGACAGAGGGAGAGTTGGCAACACCATCGACATGAGTCGACCATAACTCGGGTCAACAGGTAACATAAACATTATATTTAAAACTGCTTTTAAATAAATACTTTACATGCATCCAGTGTAATATAATAACTTAAATACACTTAGAGATGCACAAAGAATGTATTGCATCACACAGAGGAAAACTATTAAGACCCAAACAAAGTAGCCTATACAAGCGGCATAATCAATTAATAATATCAGGGCATATAAAAAGTATCATTAAGGTTTCAGCTACGGACCATGCAAAATCCAAGATAAGGAATACCAGTATACGATAACCATAAAACAGAGGAATCCACAAAAAAGGACAAGAACTCTTCTTCAAATACAACGCAGACGAGGATCGGTGAAACTGTTAACGTGTTTGCCTCAGAATGGAGTGACGGCTAGTGGCATGGGAACAATTCCCAGGCCATTCGACAAATATCTCTGACACCCTTGGGCACGGGTGTGTGCGTATCAGTGACTGAAAAGATGGAAAGTTTATCGTATACCTGAGCTGGCTCCATTGCACACTAAGAAAAGGCAACTTTAGATACGATTAATCAGAGTGTTTAAAAGTTCAACATCACAAGCGTAGTAACTAAGAGACTAAACTATGCATGTGCACTTGTCATGTGAGAAAATATACAAAAAATAAGAAAAAAACAATCACGGAGTGGTAACAACTTTTAAAATCATAAAACAGTGACTAAAAAAGGAAAATAGCATGTGCGCCTGTCTTGTGTGAAAATATATGAAAACATAAAATAGAATAAGCCTACCCTCTTACGAGCGCCGCCACCTGGCTGGTAGTCCTCTGGGAACACGACGTCAGCGAACTCCTTAGCAACTTTACCAGCTCTCTTATCTATTTTCTCTACGTCTGGGACTGTGAAATCATCAGTTAAATCAACACTAAAAATTTATTTTTATTAATATACACATTAAAGTTATCGACAAAATGGTAGTTAATTCCCTGAGAAACATATATACAAGTCAAATTAGTACTTGAAATTTGAGCATTTAAAACTCCATGAGCTAGGACTATGCTGTCCGAGACGTCCCTGATGTTGTCGTCAGATGATGTTCTGCTCTCATTAATTGATTGAATGATTATAATATTATTGTTCATTATATATATTTGTTGTACACAAACAAAACAATTATTTAAATTTTTATTTATACATCTATATTCATATATGACAGACCGCACATGCTAGATTCCCTGTTTGGTTGCTGTTTTTGTGATTTTGTTATTATTAATCTCTCGATGATTAATCGCACTTTTGCCATTGATAGCCCTTCAATAGCTTCCAGCGCTGATACATGTTAACCTTCCATCTTCCAGGCACCGATACACCCATGCCCAAAAGTGCTGGGGATATTTTGTTGACCGAGCTGGGAATCGTTCCCACGCCTCTAGCCATCACTCGATTCTGAGTCAAGCACATTAACTGTTACTCTAATCCCTGTCGGCAATTAGCAATTAACAATATTAGTACCGTAATAGATTCGAGTAGCCCGATCACGATTTATTTCTTTCTTAATTTTTATACAAACCCACAGGGCAATTTACGCCCAGGGTAAATATAAAAAAGTAGATTCGACATACTGGTAAAGTCGTTGATATCCTCTGGAGCATCTCGCTCAAGAGCCATGGCCTCTACGTTGGCGTAGTGCTTCTGCAGCGCTGGATTCTCAAAACTCTCACAGCGGAATGCAAACTGTATCTTCTTTATCAGCTCTTTGGCTTTCTCCACCTGGTCCGGAGAGGCTACAACATCACAAATTCTTAATGTAAATATACCAAAATGACACAAAATCTATCTACATAAAGCTCATATTCAGTCACATCCGTAACGTTTCTGGGACAACTTCTGGGACAACTGTGAAGTGTGCTATACTGTAAGCATGTCTTGCATTAAGGCGGCCGTGTATTGTGTGCCAGTGACATTGAGTATGGGACAACTGTGAAGTATTCTTATCGACAAAGTGTCTTGACCAGCAAAAGAAAAGTTTCTTGGTCCTGCCATATTGGTTTTTGGCTCCAGGCTGTCCTGGTTGAATAGCAAAGTCGGTAACATACTTGCTCGATATCCAGGATGTCACGGGTTTGAGGCTTAGCTGAGCTTTTTCTCAGACCGTATCCTTCAAAGATTGGGAGCTTGCGATAGAGTCTGAGTTACATGCAAAATTAAAAAGGTTTGATATTAACGTATTAATATAAAACTGAACACGATTTTGCTATTAATTCACTAAATTATGCTTTACATTGATCAAATAACTTTAGAAACAGTTCAACAGATTTCAAAATAATTCAGATTACATATCATAAAACACCTCCATCAGAGGTGTTTTAAAACATATAATTTATTAAACAACTCTGAATGAGACCATTGCACTGTACTGTAGACCACTTTTTATTTATTCTCATTTACTTTTACATTTACTGAATATAATTAATTAAGAAAATGAAACAAGTACTGCATTGCCCATTGACGATTATATTTATTGCTACAATATAACCATTTCTGAAGGTACCTTTAGCTAGGTCTTCATCCAGTTTGATCTTGCGGAAGTCATCAGCCCATGGAAGGAAGATGATGTGGAATCCAGGTGGAGTGATCTGAACATGTTTCTCATCCAACTCTTCTTCCTGCATGGAATATTGAAATATTTATCGGCATATTGTCACACATGATATACGCACATGCTAGTTTCTTTTCTTAGTTTCTGTATTTTGCATTTCTAAAGCATTCAATGTTTAATCGTACCTTTGCCTTTAGATAGCGACCAATGACAGCCAGCGTAGATATTGGAATAACCTTCTTGACAAACTGGGGTTATAATTGAAGGGTCAAGACGAATAACCAATTAAGTCAATAAAAGTCGATTTTCAGTTTGTTGAATCTAGGCTCAATATTCCATAACCAAATATATGCTTGCGAAGCCAGCATAGCTGCCTGAAGCCTGTATCCTCCCAGTGAGAGAATGGAGGGTGTCAGCACCACAGCTGGTATCATGAGGTGAGCAGCAACAAAAAGAGAGCAAGAAAGAGCATAAGAATCGGTCGTTAAAGCCTTATTGATAGATTGATTGATTGATATATTATTTGTGACTAATTAAACAGTCACTTCAGACCTGGGGCCATAGAGCGATGAACTTTGGCGGCATGTTCTTCCGTGGAACGTATCGACAGATGGCGACTATGTTCTTCTCCAGACATTTGATGAGTAGAGCTGTGAACAGTGTTGTACTGCCTATCACCGACTGAAACACAAGAATAACATCAGGTACTTATTTAATCAATCAATTAATCAATCAATCAATCATGTTCTTACGAGGAATGTAGCGGCATATATGGCCACAATGTTCTTCTCCAAATACTCGATGAGTAGAGCTGTTTACAGTGTGATGTCAATCAGTCTAGGAACACAAATGATAATGCTATTGTTTATACTGTTTTACCAGTCATTGAACACACAAATGATACATATATTTGTATCAATCAATCAATCAATCATGCTCATACGAGGAATGTTCATAAAGCTGTAAAGCTAAGTTAACGTCTGTTTCCATATCGAAGGATACTGTCCGGTATTGAACTGGCTGAGTCACAAACTCGTGACATTCTGCTTTTCAAGCAAGCATGTTTCGACTACGCTATCCAACCGGAGATCTTGTACCAATGCACCTTGGACCTGCCATTTGGAAATATACTAGAGTGAGTTAGAATAAATTTATTAAATGAACATAAAATAAAAAGCAGACTCACAGTTTCATCAGGATAGATAAACTGCGCTGGTCTCACATGGAAGTACGGCTTTAGGCTTGACTTTGGCTTAAATCCCATCAGCTCCAAACCTGCAATACAAAAATTACAAACATGAAGAAAGTAGATCTGCACAGTGTCCGGAAAAAACGACCCTCATTAGCTAACTCAAAACTCAAAATAAGTAAAAAATATAACAGGATATCTGGAGGAGATTATTTGACATTTACAGTGTAACCTCCAAATTTGATCAAAAAATATATATAACTAAGAAAGTTACAGTTTTTCTATGAACCAGGTCGATGGCCTCTTACGGCAAGTCTTTCCAAATTGCCTCCAGCACAGTCTTGAGTTCAATCTTGCTGGTTTGTATTGGAGTGAACACTTTGTACCGCTCAAGCATAGCGCATCAGACGTGGTAGTCGAGAGGATTAAGGTCAGGGGAGCTTGGTTGCCAATCATCCCTCTCGATGAACTATGGACTATGCTGTTCGATACATATTGTACAATGGCCATTTGAATAGGCTTTGTTAAACTGCTTTTTACATTTCTGCGTAGAAATTGTATAACTTTTAAAATAATTAATATCATTCTTTCGACCAAATTTGGAAGTTAGATGTGGAAAATCTTCCTCTAGAGTCTAGAAGTTCTTAAAATATTTTGAAACAATTTTGAGTTTTGAAGAAGTTATTGAGATTTCGCTAGAAGTTTGTTTCTTTCTGGACACGTGCATATAACAATTAAAACTTATACAGAAAATTAATAAGCATTAATTAAGTATTTGCGCTGATAGTAGACCTACATATTAACCAAGCAACCCATTTGCGAAATAAAATTGTCCATCAATTTGTAAACACCTTTAGTATCATTTTTGTAATCATTAAAAGATACTGAATAAAAGAAGGACTTTACTTGTGCCAAATCAGCGGCAAGTTTGACGGAGAATAGTTACCCGAGACTTTACTATATAAAAAAACAAGCAAGGATGTCCCATTGGCAATTACTAGACGTTGAATTGTGTCGATGTACACGTTCCTGACACAGCCCGCAGGTGAGGAAACGGATGTTAAATAGACACGTCAAGTTGACACATTTTTACATATCTGATTGAAACACATTGAGCATTAATTTGACTAGTTCCGCGAAAAAGAATTATATAAGTTCAAAAATTGAGGGAGATTTTAATCTAGTATGGAATCTATGGATGTTATACAGAAGTTTTAATAATACTCAAATTACTTTTATCCCTACGTTAAATAAAGCGATCAATTACACACCTTTTTCTCTACTTTCCCAGGAGTAATAATACTAACAATAACAATAATACTAAAGGTTTAACATTGTTGTTGTTGCTCGCCTAGGCTGCAGAATCCCTCCATCCCTGTCATGGTAAGTTAAAGCTCACAAAACCAAGTTTAAGTAGCCCCGTCCTACTCCATATAATGGGGAATGGGCCCCTGTTGGAAGTAGGTTCCTGCTAAAAGCAGGGGTTGCCGCTGGGAATGACATGAATGGAGATTTGGTGCAAATTGTAATCCAGGCTTAGCTAGATTAGCACCCCACCTCGTGTAGGCTGTTTGTTTAGGGACTAACGTACATTTCCTCTTCCAAGGATGGAGTCAGGGACGTCACTAGCATTACAAATGCATTAAACCCACCGGGTTTCTCGAAGGTTTTAATCTGCGTCACTTCCTCGGGTTCAAACGAGATCTTCTTGGTAGCGTAATCCTGGCATTTCTTAAGATCTTGTGGCATCAGAATTTCACCAGTCTCCTGCATCATCAAATATACACACACTTTATGCAATGTATTATAAACACATATACTTATGTATCTCCCATGTTGGGTCCGGGATATTTGAAAATAGTCCAACCGATAACTATTTGCCGGTGGCGGTAGTCTAGTGGTTAGCGTGGTGCGCTCAGGCGTGAGATGAATGAAGAGTCGTGGGTTCAAACCCAGCTCAGACTACAAAAATATAATAACACCACCGATACTGGTTAATCGTGTATCAGCGCTTGCTGCATTAGTGCGCTCTTTACGGCAATGGTACGATTAACCAGGAAGGAAGACTACAAAAAATACCAAAAACAGAAACTAAGCAAGGAAACCCTGAAAACATGTGCGATTGATATGTGTGGAATAAAAGAAGATAATTTCAAAAATTAATAAATAACTGCACGTGTTTCGTAAGAGCCGACTGATGCAAATACTGAGGAAGGCAATGGACAACCACCTCAGAAACCTATATTTTCCTTGAACAAAGGCATTATTTTAGGTGTGGAAAAGGCAAAGCCTTAGTGATGAGAAGGACTTATTAGGTTGGTCGATGGTGTGCTCATTAAAGAGCGAGATAGTTGATTGTGTGTATGAATTTTTGTCTTGGATCTGCCACGTGGCGGAGCACTGAATAGATAGATAGATAATTTCGTCGTCGATATTTCTCAATTTCGCCGAAATAGTTTCGTTACATGTAATCGGCTACTACGATTATAATTTCGTTGAAGGCAAAATTCTTTGTTTATATTGAGTATTAATGAAAAATTAAGCAACGATAAGATTATTTTTATTTCTCTGTTAGGGATTGCCTATAATTGATTGGTTCTATTCAGCGGCGATTCTAGACCCAAATATTTGGGGAAGGGGGGGGGGGGCACATGGCCTGCTCAAATATTTCTGAGTTTCCTATTTCAATAGTACGGTATATAGGAAATTTGGGGGACCACGAAAATATTTGGCGGGCAAAAATTACTTGGAGAACCAATTAGAAATTTTGGGGGCCAGGGCCTCCCTGGCCCCGTCCTAGAACCGCCACTAGTTCTATTAATATCAGGTTCTATTAAAACTTTTTAAAGTCTAGGGACTCCAGACTATAATAATCATCCCAGCCTCTATGAGTGAAAGCCATAACTGTACCGCTAAGCCATGCTTAACGTTGTGCACAGTGACGTTACTGTAACGAACCTAGTAAATCACTCGATTGCGGTTAAATGGAGATTAGTGATTTTGCCTCGAAGCTCACCAACAGTTCTAGGAAATTCAGAAGCACATATGTAAGTAACATAATAGTAAAGCGCAGGTGTCATTGAAATTCAAACATGCAAATGAACAATATAAGCCTGTCATTGGAAACATATAGAAATTTTGCTTTGCAGGTTGCGTAACGGTTAAGCAAGCCACTGGACAATAGGTCTGCGGTTCGAATCCCAGGGCTCTCCCGTCACTGATGTAGCCCTGGGGCCGCGAACCTGACGCTTATTTCGGCTTTAGCCTTTTTTAGATTAGCAACGCCATAATTACAATATAATGATGATTTAATGTCCGGTTTCTCACCCGAAGGCTTTATCAAGAACGAATATAATTTATAATTATAGGCCTTATAATTATAGGCCTAAATGTATTTGCTGTATTAAATATATGAAGTGGGCTAATTATGTAGAACATTTTGTAACAGCTATATGTCGAACAGCTTAACTATGTCGAAATGGCTATCCACATTCCACGTGAGCCTTGTTTTGCTGCATTCATCAGTTCCACAGAATGAATTATTAGAACAGTGAAACTAGATCGTAATTAAAGTAATCACCTCTTACAGCGTAATCGGATAGAATATTGTCAATTATTATTATATTACTTCTCTACTACACCACAGTCTATTATTATGAATTTACGTCGTAATTAAATGACTGGAATTAAATCTTAGTAAGACTAATATGTAGCCTAGCAAAGACACCTTTGTAATAGTTTTTCATAAAACAACGGATGCTGGTTTTTGTGTTTGGAAAAACAAAAGTGTAAACGTCTTACTTGACATTATTAAGTCAATGCCAACCAAATAGGAAATAGAAAAGATACATTAGCCGGTGCAAAGCCAAAATCTCGAAAATTGAATTCAAATTAACTCTGTGGTTGTAAATATTTTTTGAATTAATCTCCTCTCTCTCTGTCTCTGTCTACCTCTCCCCCCTCTCTCTATCTCTCACTCTCTCTCTCACTCTCTCTCTCTCACTCTTTATTTCTCTCTCCCTCTCTCTCTTTCTCTCAGTGCCTATCTAATAGCAGGTCCGTAGCATATAACGTTTCCATATCGCTCTAGTCTAGTCGGCGGATATTTACTCAGCATCTTTGTGCGGTTTTGGATAACGGTTGAGTGCCACATGAAGTGCAATCAGGATTCTGTTGTGTGTATGATGAATCATTGAAGAATATAGAATACGAATGAAATCCGAAATATATTTAACAGAAATTAGAATTTATGAAAGAGTTGTAATTCCAATAATGGTTGGCCATTGTGATTTTCTCGCTTAATGAGTTTGTATATTAAATCAGCAATCAAATAAATCAATCCGTAATTAATCGATTAATTAACATAGGCATAGTAGGGGCCTACATGTCTGTTTCAAATCTAGATAATTATTAACATATAGGAAGATCCAGAGAGAAAGGTCTTACTTCTACGGGTAAGCCTATAATGTAACATTTTCTTTACACAATTCCCTTGGCACATATAACAAGCTTCCACAAAAGTACTGTAGGTCCAGTGTAAGAAGCTTCCTGGAAGTTGCCTTGATGTGATATATTTGCACTGTGATGCATCAGCACGTATCGCAAATAGCAACTTTAGATGTAGAATTAACTGGATGGGAAGTTTTTTAAAGAAGACTTAGCCTACTTAGGTATGAGGTTGGGTGTATATAACGAGATACTGTGAAAAACTGAAAGGTCTGACATTATAGGCTTACGTGTAGGCTGTTATCAGTTTTTAATATAGATTTTTCTTTGCACAGTTCTCTTGGCACTTATAATATTTCTTTTCATTTTACTGAGCCGTTATTGACTGAAAACATTGGTTGATACCGGACTCGAGTTCCATTGATTCACGGTTCGGTCCCCATAGCTGGCCCGTCACTGACGTAACCATTAAAACGCGAAACTGACGTACAATAATTCTGCTTTAGCCTGTTATATAAAACTATGTAAGAAATCGTCTTGTTGCTTGCTCAAAACGTAAGGAAATTGCAAATTCTTCTTAGCAAATGTCAGTAAATTTCTCAAAATGTAATAATTGGTAATTAGTTTATGTCTTGTAAACTAATAGCTGATTGGTTGAATATATTGTTGTTAGTAAAGCAGGTTTTAGTAATTTAGTTATAATAGTTGCATGCATGGATAATATAAATAGGAAGATAAATAAACGACTTTGACAACTGGACGAAAACATAGGCCTAGTTACACCAGCCATTGCCACTACGCTTGCGGTGTCACCGCTATTACAATTTTATTAGTGTTACTATGGGCTCACATATCAACGTTCGGAGAAGGATATGTTGCTGTAGAGACATATTCCTTTATTTATATTGCGTCTTCTAGTCCTATTTAATAATTCTCTGCAGTTGGTCTCTAGATAGATGGTACCTTATCCGGTCAGTATAGCATTCTTGGTAAATTTTCCCCAGTGTCAAGTACTTCCGGGTGCCCTAGATCCAATACTGAAATCTTGAAGAGGCTTGAGCTGTCTATATAATTTCTCGTGCAACGGATTCATGATTTGCCATATTGTGCAATTTTGTCAGGAATATTATAGCGTTTATCTCAGTTTTTAATATTCTACAGTAGGCCTATTACGCCTATATATCTTATATTTTAATTATATATAGGCCTGACATATATATTTCCCCCGTATTAGATCGTGGTAAATCCAGCACATGCCTGATATTGTCGTCAGATGATGAAATGCCCGTTAAACCTGTTTTCTAGCGCATTGTAAATTGAGAATAAACTGATCAAAATGTTCACTTCCTTTCAATCTTTTTAGCTTTATCGATTTAGTGCCTAGATAATAATATTAATAC
>JAQFZF010004932.1:0-10245 GCA_034695365.1 Enchytraeus norvegicus
GTACATTCAACTGCCCGTTTCACACAGTTCAAAATATCAGAATAATATAAATCAATTAGTGAATGATGTTGAATATCATTACAGTTAGGTGCACATTCAAATGGACACTCAGGAATATTAATCTCTGACAAATTATTGTTAAGCACAGATACATATGAATATAACTCTGCAGGTGAGGCAAAGGCCCATTGAGAACTGCAAATAAGTCTATCTGCGCTATTATCTTCAGTATCCAAGACTCTACCTGATTTACATTTAAGTGTAACAGAAAGAGGCTTATGATCAGAGCAAATATGGTCATATAGTACTGCAAAGTTAGTAATCTTATCATGAACCGAACAACTAGTTATGATATGATCTATCCACAATCTATTTAGACCATTATCACTGCAATATGTAAAAGCATTAGACAATAAGGACATGTCAGACACAATCAGACTAAATTCAGAATTAAATTGGAGAGAACATCAATAAATCTAGAGCCAACTTGACAGTTTAGGTCACCAAGTAACATGAATTGAGAAGCTTCACTTTCTGTAAAGATGGCACCAATATGGGCACCGATATTGACATATTTTTCAAGACTATCATCATCGCGATACTCTGTCGGCATATATACATTTAAAAGAATGAGGGGGCCATTATCAGTCACTATATAATTCTAGAGCAGTAATGCACTTGTTATCATCAGGAATGCCTTTAGCAGAGAACAAAGTACACAGCGATTTTCTGTAGAAAATCGCGGTACCGCCGTACGGCCTATACATATATACATTATACATATATATATATATATACGTGCCGACACAATGCAACACAAGTTATGCAATCAAAGGTCACTGTTAATCACACCTTTAAACAGTAGTGACCGGGTTACAGTCGTACTTTAAATGTAGCTTCAAAGGAAAGCTGTATATATGATCATCTCTATAATAAATTCAAACCAAATATAATAAATTAAATTCGATAATTAGAGTTCATACAAATAACACAATAATTAAAACAACTAACCTCTTTTTTAGGAGTGAATATGATGTGGACGTTTCTCTTCTCACCGCACGCTAAACTTCCCCACTGCGGCAGAATTGAGAATATTTCCTTATCCTCAGCTGGTATACACTGCACACCAAACACACTTTATTATTTAAAATTTGTTCTTATAAATGATTAGCCTACTCTTTATTTTGCAATATATACCTACTCTCCATTGCTATAATAGCAAGCAGTCGGTGTACATTTACCAAGACAAGCTATAACGACTGCGCTAGCTAGCCAAATTTGAAAACGAATTCCGGTTATCTCGCCATCATATTAAATTATTACAGACCTTAGCGGGCTTGGCCTTCCACTCGCAACAGATGCACTCATCAGGGTTGCTGATCTGCACTGTATACACCCTGCACTCCCCAACCTTCACTGTGCCAAAGTCCAGACACCCCGCAGAGCAGCACAGGTTGGGTACAACAACATCAGCTCTCAGATATAGAGTCACCTCCGGTCCACCACCACACATCTGTTAGCATTACATCATAGCACAGGTATTTCAATATTTATATATAGTTATTTCAAATGTGACAATGAGAATGTATGTTTACTATTGTTTGGCTTAGAGCAATTAGAAATTGATAGCTATCCTGAGACGCTGATGATAATATCATTAGGGAATACCATTCGTTGGAGGATACCGTCGGAAGTCAGAAACAGACGCCCTACCTGTCCTAGACATCAAAAATTTTCACACTCATTTTAAATCATCACACTCAACAAGATAGTAGAACTTGAAAAGAGTGAAAATAGCATCACAAAGCCAAAGTTTGCAAATACATTTTAAGAATAGATATACTCGATCCTGCTCGGATAATCAAATCTATTTGCCTTATTTTATTATACTATTAATAAATATGCTATTGATTTTAATCGTGTCTGCCATTAGTGGAATTAGATGTATAATATTGCAATTATTACTATTTATTGTCATAAATGCACACCGGCAATAAGTGATGTGAAATTCTTAAACAGAGCAGGCAGAAAAATGATTACCTTCAATACAGCATAAGTTGCTACAGCACCAAGACACAGATCGGCGCATTTAGCATTAAAGCCAACACAGAGCGTGGTAGAAGCACCGGGCTCCATGTACTCTATGACACAAGGCTCTATGCTAAATCCTTTCTTCAGGCAATGCTTCTGACAGATGACGATTGATACATTCTGACATCCTGGATTACCCAGAGATATCTGTCTGGTGTGAGTCAGCTCACAAACACTCTTACCAAAGTCCAGCACGTAACCGGGTAGGCGCAATCTGCAACAGTGAAATATGAATGCACAATTGCATATACTCATTTTTATTATATTTATTTATTTATTCACTTCAGACATGACAGCTTGGTTAATAAGTACTAACATTGATTAATATACAGTTATAAACTAACAAGTATTATAGCGAGATACGTCACATTATTAGCACAAATCTGCAAGTACAATGTAGTTATTATTACAATTCAGTCAGATTTCATAATTAGCTAAACCAATCTAAACTAAAAATAAATCTTTGTGCGACTCTATATCGATACCTAATGCCCTACAGTGAAAAACTTTCTGTCTATAAATTTAATCATATATTATGATTCATGTAGATAAAAATATATGTAATGTTTATGTCTATATAAAGGCAAAGCGACTAAAAGTTATACAGATAGGACGAGGCAGAAGCACAACTGTATGGTTTTAGTGACATATTGTGCAAATCCAAACAAAGAAAGAGATAGATCCATACAAATAGATTGATGGAAGAAAAAATCTAGTATTCTATACAAGTACAAAAACAAAACTTACATCAATTCTTTAGCAGGAGTTACAGTTTCCTCCTCCTCCAGTCGGTGCCAAGGCACATGATTGTACTTGTGTAAGAACTCCTCTACTGCCAGTCTATCAACGTTCAGTTCAACAAGGTCCTCGTCTATCTTGAACCCCTAAAACAGTTACTAAAGTGAAATAGTGTACATGCAATACAATACAATACAAAGAGGATTTAACGTCTGGTTCCTCACTCGAAGGCGATATCAGAGACGTTTCAAGCAGACTATGCAACTTGTAGCACCTATATAACACAGGCCATTGTTGCATGCTCTGTGGTAACTAAACCAGAATAATTCATTTAATTAAATTATAGTCATAAGTATGCATTAAATATTATATATAAATACATTCCTATAAATAGATGAATGTATAGGCCTACATATCTGTACGGTTATAAGGGATTATAGAACCTATCACAATTTTTGTAGAACTCTGCAAACATCTGATGCAAAACATATAATTCGATCATTAATAAAATTCTGATTTTGCACAGAGCATCTTCACAATATCTTAGAAGAGCTACGCAATTGAAATAAATTAATAACACAATTTAAATTATAAAAGTTATAGGTTCATTAAAGAATAAGGAACTAAAACATAATAATTATGAGAGCACCTTATGTAAGGGACGCCTTCAGCTCCAACTACTTCACAACTGATTTTAATCAATGGGCTTTGTACAGCCCTCTGGATACATAAATAAATAAATAAATAAAATTAAGTAAAAATTATAATAAAAGTTAGAGAATAAAATTTATAATAATACAAATGATATCACTATGCTGATATTATAATCTGAGAGTTCAATTACCTGACAAGTAGCCTCACAGCAAACATTGTTGTTGTTGTTTGACTTCCCAGCTACTGCTCCTCCTTTAGGTTTAATCTTTTTATTAGCTGCTTTACTATCAGTGCTAGCAGCTGCTTCATCAGCTCCCAGCTTATCAGCAACAGCTGCAGCAGGTGTCTGCTGGTTCTCTACAGCTACGCAGATAACTTGGATCTTTTGCAATTCTGTCTCTTCTACAGCAGCTGCTTCGGCAGCCACAGCAGTTGTTGATTCGTCACAACCTAAGCAAACAATGTAAGGTACAAATTACATCCCTGTGAGGCAGGGCAGCCGAGAGTAACATGGTGGAGGGCCTTGGATGCCCATCCCTCCCCAATGACGAACATAGAGCAGGTCAGCACCGCACCTTTCTTCTGGGTTGGCAACACAACAAATATAAGGTATTAATAGTACTAAGTACACATACCTGCGATAGTCTGATGTGTGTAACAGACTGGCTGTGCAAAGCAAAACGCATTAAGTCACATTTTGAGATTTCGCCTACGTGTATTTGCATTGTGATACTTGGTGACACAATTGTAATGCACTTCTCCAGGAAATTCAGAAAAACATATTTTGTGCATTTTTTGTTCAATAAATATAATAAGCTGGCTTGAAAACAGTGATTTATCAACGCAAATGATACAACTGTGGAGTGGACTTAATGCGTTTTACCTTTGCACAGCCCAATTTTAACTGTTATTAACTTAACGTTATTAGCTTATATCAGACATGTAGGCCTACGTACACTGCACATATGTGGGGTCATGGATACAACAACATACATATAACTGTCACTAACGTACATGTAGGGACACTTAAAGTGCACATGTATGTATGTATATGCACACTGGAACATCGTAGTGCTATAAGTTATAAATGAATGTTCATGTATAATATATTATGTAATCTCTGCAAGAAATATTAGCATCAAACTGAATGATATTTTGATTTTACTCTAACAAAATGAAAGGGACAATTTGAGATTTTAATATTTAGCACAGCAACAAAATAGTAAAGGAATCGGTAAAGATATTTATTAGTAAATTACGACAAGGTAATTAGTAGAGGTCTTACCATCACACATGGACTCGTCAGGAACGAACTGAGCGCATACTGCCAGGTTCTCGGCCAACTCGTGCAGTCTCTTGTATCGCCCCCTGGAGTCCTGATGTCTGGGCAGACTGAGCAAGAGCCTCGGGAACACAACCTCACCCCACAGACAGACCTCGACAGGGTTGAGGTGAGCCACTGTCACAAAGAAACTAGTTCTGAACTTAGTCGCCATCAGCGTCAGGTACTGAACGCTGAGGGTTGTCTCTGAGCACGCATCGACTCGTCCCTGTATGACAACAACATGATACATGACAACATCGAGTACATGAGTAATAGAGATGTAAATACTGAACATAAAGGGTTATATCAATGCACGGTTCAATTGGACCCCGGTATAATTACATATTTATATTTCATTACATACCAGGGTATTAATTTAAACAAATAAACAGAAGAAATTGACAGATAACAATGTCATAGCTTACCAAATACCAATATATCGAATATAACATAGTTTTCATTGATACGCATTAAGCACGTCACAATGAACTCCACAGATGATTAAAAAACAGTGAAACAACATACACAGTTAGGCTTGACGAGTGGTATATCAGGCAGTGGTCTATCTCGCTGACCACCTCCCTCGTTCTCGCCACAGCATGGACCGAGCGAGAAATCAAATGCAACAAAGCCTCTGTTACATAGGACGATATCTGCCTGAGCAATCTCATTGTACATCTGTGAAATATCAACAGTCAATTAATATAACTTTTATTTATATTTTGTATCAAATAGATGAATAAAAATGCACAATTATTGTAATTTCAAAACATTGGTCTAACACAGAAATCTAATAGTAATTAATAGTAAACAAAAACTCTATTGCCGCTTGAAAAAATATTACAAAAAATGACTAGATGTGAGAAATGGGGGTACACATTTTGTATCGAATAGATTAATTAAAATGCATCAAATCATTCTATACTATAGACATCAATTACTATTATACATTATGTTAACAGAATTTAATGATGACATACCACTAGACCGAGATCTATTTCCCGAGTACTGAGACTGTACTGTACTTCATCAGCGCTACCGCACAGCTTGAGCTCATACACTGGTCCACTAACCACGTGGCACAGTGCCAGGGTGCTAGCTCGTATGAACGAGTGGGCGTGGTATGTAAACATGACCGTCTCTGAACCACCAGGTGGCAGGGTGCCAAACAGTGGCATTATGTTAAACACCTGACACAACACACTATAATTGAATTGAATTGATTTCACACGAATAAAAATAAATCAGCAGAACATGTGCAAAAGTAGCTAGGAGTGCGAAACTGGACATAAAGACCCGAAGGCGCTAACATGTACCCCGGACATATAACGTTATAAAATGTTACAGGGTGTCAAACAATGGCATTATGTTAAACACCTGACACAATCGAAGACAATGTTACAAGATGCCAAAAAGTGTGGTATTATGTTAAATACCTGTAGCAATACAGGACAATGCTACATGGTGCCAAATATGTTGTATTGTATTGTAAACAAATGCATGATGCTAAATACCTGCACAATATGCGATAATGTTACAACATATTAAGTTATACAGATCATGATCGCATATTATAGTAAAACACATAATATTGTACATAACAGAATAAAAGATTTTACATCTTTGGCAACTTACAGCTCAAGGCTTATCAAGTGAAACAAACGAATGTTCATTCTGCTAAATTTGTACAAAATTTATAAAGAACGTCCAATAAACTATTAATTTGTTCTTAATATGCCTAGTACTGCTTAAACAGGTTTTAGGTTAAATAATTAAGTGTTACGAGTTACAATATCATGTTTTGACATCTAAATATACATGATATCTAGAAGAATTTGGATAATTATCACAATACATACAACAAAATTTACACATTCAGTAGCGTTAAGACAATATTTTATTGGTTACCTCTTCAATGCCATAGAGATGGCGCCTCTCCAGAATGTTGAGACTCTCAGCGTGCACAGCTCCGTCATCTGAACATCTCCAGTTCTACAACACCACAAACATCAGGCGACAGTCTAATAAGTAGCAGATCAGTGCAAAATTGATCTCACCATAAGAAGTACAATGTCAAGTTTGCATGGTTCAATGAACTTAGCGTTTCAAATTATTGAAGGATGAGTGATTAATGGCTTCATATAAAGAAACTTACAAATATATACATATTATACATAAGGTGCAAAATACCTGGACTAGTACAAATCCCGACTTTCTCATCAAATGGCTCCAAGTATTGCATAAGTAATCAAGGCCCTAGGCGCACGCCTATAGTGTGAATATGTCTATACATGCAGCTTAATTAATGACGACAGGCCTACAACAATTTAAATCACAAATAACATAGCAATGAAACAACACATTACGGCCAGGAATATAAATTTGTGAAAGTCAATATAATTACATATCAACAAACTTAATTACACGTTACAAATCTTTAGACACACATCTATAAAATTCACAAATGAATAAATAAAACTCACATGATCACCGAAGCAGATAAATTGCCTGTCATCGGTGTCTGGTAGAAAAGTCCACCGATACTCGACATTGAACGGGCTGCAGTTGGTAACAACTACACATCTAGTGGCATCACTGTCGTTCAGCATGCACCCAAAATCTACCTCGGTGGCATCAAAGCTCAAGTTGGGAAAGCAAACCTCACCGTGCAGCTGCATGTTGTAGATCTGATTACAAATAAATACACAATGTCATCATGTTCTACTACAAATTAGATTTAATATACTAGTTGTTTAATATACAACACAAAGAGAATTCAATGGCCGGTTCCTCACCCGAAGGCGATGTCAGGGACGTGAAAATTATGTCTATATAAATCTACTGTGAACTTTTTTAATTTGTAGTGTAATGTTTGTACTATTTCTTATTATTGCTGTTCGTTAATTTGTATATCATATTGCGGTTGTCAGTATGAGTAATAAATGGATATTCTATTCTATATTCTATACAATAATTTTAACAATGAATACATGTAGTTGTGATACAAATCAATCTTCTATTCCAGTGCACAGAATATATATTTTAAATGCTATTTTAATTATTATAATCTATAATATTATTTCATTTTTAATGTTATAAAACTCATTTCTCTCTTATTTTTTAGCACTGGGCATAAATTCAAAAGTTCCCTTTTGAATTCATACCGAATTATGGCTGAACATTTATCTCTGAATTAAACACTCTGCACAGAATTCTTGTTACGTCCCTGATATCGTCGTCAGATGATGAACCGGACGTTAAACCGCTATTTGATTTTTGAATTATAACTATCATTTTCTATATAAATTTCTACATAAACACTTTTGATGTCAACGTCAGAATTAATAAAGCCACTTAACTTACAAACCTCAGAAGGGTTTTCTGTGCACGACACAGTCACAATCCTCGCAATGCTCTGACTAATTTTTTCTCTCTCCACATCAAACTCTGGATCAGCAGACCAGGTAGGGCTGTACTGTACACACACCTCCACACAACATCCTGCTAGGATATCCATCTCCTGCAGGAAAAATATTGCAGTAAGGTCTAAATCTAATACGGTACTAGCATAATTAAATAGTACTGCAAACAGTACAATTTGTCACCAACTATACACGAACAATATACACCAACAACTATACACCAACAAAACAGACATCAACTGCAAGACAACAAGGCAATTAAGGAGGAGAATGTCGACGTTCCAGTTTCTATACCCAATCCATGATACAATTTATTGTATAAAGTGGGGTATGAAATTGATCTTACAATGCTTATTGTTACTGCCCTAAGAATATTAAACTACAACAAAGTAATATCCTAAATATATACTAAATATACAGACAGAACAAAATTGGTTTAGACTTTGAAGAGCTACCGATTTCCAATAGAAACATAATCTAGCAACCAACCTGTGTACTAATAAGTTTTGAGGCGGTCGATATCAAGTGAAATGGTTCAGCCACATGGCACAATACAGTCACAGGAAGTCCACAACAGTTCCTGATGCTGAATGACTTTGTCATGCACTTCAGTCCTTCTCCTGGTTTCTGTAACATTGCAAGTCAACTTATTGCAAAATGCGGCTACTTACAATACCATCTAATGGATAAAATCAAATTAAACGTTAGTTTTTCGCGGCCGAATAGCAGCCAGTGACTGTGAGACCTGGGATCAAACCACGTGCATATGAAAATGTCAATTTGTCAAATGCTATCTTATGTGAAAACTGAGGTGAATGTAACATGTTGCTTGCCAATATTAGACTCTAAGTAAAGAAAATAAACATTATATAAGAAAATTATACAATTTAGTTAAACAAATGGATCTATATCTGTTTTTTACATTTTGTTATTTAGAAAAAGTAATTTCACTGACAAAGAACTGAGTAGGAGATAGAAATGCTTCAGACACATAGTGTAGATATATTTGTGTAATGATTGTACTGTAGTGATATAATACATACCGCAAGAATACAGTAGTTTAGTTGGGCAGTAGAAATGTCTATACAGGGTTCAATGAACTGACACCTGATCGTCATAGATCCAACCAGACTGTCCACGTAATGATAGGTAGTTATAACTCTTATACATTCCTCCACGACCACTGGTCTACAATATAATACACTGCAGCTAGTATTTTCGTTTCTTCTTAATTGTATTTTCAAAAATACCCAAAATGTGTTTAAATACAATCTATGTTGGGTCAATTAGCTCTCTAGTATCATTTTACATGATGATTTTGCAACAAACTAAATACATTACCAAATAGATAGGTCTATTCTGATATCTGAAAACGCAGATAATTTACTTCCAAACAAAACAACCAATAGGAGCTATTATATTTTGCACTCTTTACATACAACAAATTCAATACCAATAGGATTTCTTTACTCACGTTATTCAGTACACAAAGCTTCAATTACTTGAAAATTTAAGTAGTCTGACATATTATAGAAAATGCGATATGATGCTCGTTGCTCACCTGCAGAGGGTTCCCTTTATAACAACTTCAGTACTTTGTCCAGGCCCCAGATCTGTGCAGTATCCAGATATATGAAACACCGGCAGAGGAATTACCTGTAAACAACCAATATATATCATAGCTATGTAGTCAAAACTACTGCAATAGAATATATATAAAATAGCTTATGTAGTTCTCATGTAATGAGATCTTATAAAACAATGTCAGAAAACTTCCAGAATCATCGTAAAATCAGACCACGGCGAGAGATCTGTTGTACCACCCACCCTCCAATCTCTTAAATATTTGGAAGACCAATTAAAGAAAGAAGTATCTGCTGCGAATGTATCTGGTAAACTTGCCAGGCTATTAAATGGTTATTGCAGACTACAGGGTGCATAAAAAAGTGGCCCCCTAAATGTTTTTTGAATTTTGTCGAGACCATTCGGTCTATGTGCACCATTTTTACAGAAAAT
>JAQFZF010004933.1:0-10244 GCA_034695365.1 Enchytraeus norvegicus
GGCCCTCAATGTGGCTCAAGTTACCAAATGACATTAAAGACTGCTCGAGTACATCTGGTTTTCTTAGATTATGTAAGACTTCAATTTCTCTAGAAATTGAATTTAATTTCATGATTTGTGTTATTGTTTTGAGTTATTTTTGTGTTGTATGTGCTAAACAATAATATTATGAAGTTCGTTATAAATTAATTTTGTTTATATTCATGTCATTCTTTTATTTTTTGTCTAAAGGCGTCCTGCTGGATGGCCGAAAGGGTCCCTCAAGAAACCTTTAAACCACTTATCTTCTAAATTATTGATTTTGCAATTTGATAATTGTAGATATCTATCATTTGAACACTGAAATCTGTATATATAATTGTAACACTGTGGTTTTGAAATAAAATAACTAACTAACTAACATGCACTCAGTGGCGGGACATGAGTTCCCATATTGAGGCCGACAATTTAATTTTTAACTTCATTAACAATTAACTTGTCGGTCTCAATATGGGAACTCTTATGTCACGCCACTGAGTTCATAAAAGGTTAGTGGAGCTGGCCCACCCCTCGCCCATCCGAAACATTGAGGGTCCTATCACTGGACCTTCACCCGTAATTATGCTTCTGAGACGTAATTGTATTATTTACAGAGTCAATAAATAGGTCTGCTTTGATCTGCGGTGTCACTCAACTTATGATATTAATTATTTTTAAAAAGTATATAATATTTAATGTAGATGATTAATCTCACACTATAAAAGTAATTCTTAAAATTGAGAAATGGGTATTTTTATAGTTGTGCTGATATCAAAAGCATTATATATTTGTAGACCAATTTCTATCAATGTCTAATAATATACAATAAAAAGTAATACATAATTTTATAACAATTAACAAAGCGTTTGTTAATAAAAATACAATAATCATTGTAAAAAGACAACATTATTTCGAATGGATTTGATTTTGCATAAATTTTATAGCAGTTTTGTAAAACACTTTTGTACGATATATTATTGATTTACTGTCTCGAGAAAGCCTAAAAACAAAAGTCGAAATTTGGTGAGTTAGAACTATTTTCACTGAGGCAGCGATGCAAATCGAAATACATATCAGGAACAAAAAAGTTACATTAACTATAAATATCAATATCAATTTTTTAAGGGTAAATTTGTCGAACATGCCATACGCATGCACATCCTAATTAGTGTGTTAGTTGCTGTTTTGTGTTTTATTATTTGTTTGCCACTCCTTATAAATCGTACCGTAGCATTGAAAATTCGCAAAAGAAGCTAGCACAGGTAAATGAAAAGGCCTTCCAACAAAAAACACTCGGTTAAATCACCGACAGCTGAGGAAGGCAATGGAGACCCAACTAATAAAAAGCTTCTCCAAGATAAATGGCATGCAAACTAAAGCAAACCCTCAGTCGCGTGCACCCCTTCAGTAGAGGGTGCTAAGATTAACTGGGGAGGGGGAGGTATGGAAACGTTAGATGCCATGGACCTGTCATTAGGCAGTGCACTGAGAGAGAGAGAGAGAGAGAGAGAGAGAGTACAAATTTGCAAATATTAAAAAATCAACCAATCACAGCGCTGGAAATGGAAATTTCTAAGGATGTGATTGGTTGTTTAGGGTGAATTAGGGTAGTTGGTGGGTTGCGGTTGCTTCCTGACAGATCTATACCACAGTTCTGATATATGCCTATCGCTGTCGTTAAAACCACCACTCCTCCTCTACTGATTTTAAATCAGAACTGATGATAACCTCAGTGATCAAAGTGAGCCGGAACGCACCGAACGCCGTTCCGGCTGCTCTACGGAGCGGCCCGGCTGCTCTGTCGAGCGTTCCGTTTGCTCTGGCTGGGTGTTTAAAGGTAGCGTTCCGCCTGCTAACTCGAATCACTTTAACCACTGAATAACCCGGTAGAGAAATTGCAATAGAACTTACTCTCGGAGCATTCCGGACCCAGTATGACGTCAACTGCATCCTCTACGACAAGCTTGAGAGCTGATGACGTGGAATAGATCGTAGCGCAGTAGTTGTTTATGTAATGATAGCTGTAACATAGAAATCTCTATAGTGCACTGCCAAATGGCAGATCCAATCAAAGGCGTAGCGAAGGGTGGCAGGGGGCAGGGGGGGGGGGCAGATGTCCCTGGGCGCAGCCCGGGAGGGGGCGCAGAATTGGGTAAAATATTTTATTTGGCGGCACAAATAATTTTTCCCCTTTCTGCGCCCCCCCCTCCTTGCAGGTGTGCCGCCACGGTTTTGGGTTGGGGATACCATTTTTAGGATTTAGAATGAATTTTTTTTCGCTCGCTCCGCTCGCGACTTCTTTTCGCATATTGAGTAGTAATGTATGCATTAACTGTAATGTAGGTCTATCGAAAGTAACACTTTGGCAGTTGGATTTTCATCGACATATCTGTTTCTTTTCTCCATTTCTGTAAATTTAAATAATCTGGTATATAATTCTTATGGGGGGCGCAGATTTTTGTTTTGTCCCCGGGCACAGGAAACCCTCGCCACGCCTCTGGGTCCAAGGTACTTATTCTGTAATACAGTCTGCTAATTCCGCTCACTAAAGAGCACTCTATCGAGCATTAAGTTGATCACATCAAAAAGGCTATGCCTTTACCACATCTTAAATGTAATATTTTTTTTGGGAATATATATTCTGACTTTCGAGGTGGTTTCCTGTTGCCTTCCTCAGTATGAAAATATCTGCGTTAGACGGCTTTTACGATACCTGTGCACTGTGTGCAGTTTTAAGTTCGTTTATTCTCAAATTTCCCGGATCTACTGGGGAACGTAGAAATAGGAAAAGGAAAATATATGAAAACAAAAATTAAATAGCTGTTTAACGTCTGATTTGTTATCTGATGACGATAATCAGAAGAAAGAAGAAATGCATTAGACCTACGCCACCATGAGGTGTACAGTAGATACATAATTGATAATTAATGTCGTAATTCAATATGCAACATAATAGCCTAAATATTAATGCAGAGCTTAAAGAGGAAATTATTATTGCAGTCACATCTATAAATTCACATGACCGTACATGACATCGCCTTTGGGTGAAGAACCAGACGTTAAATATTCATTGTATTGCATTGTACAGCAGCCTATATCTTGTCTTGCATATGGCTTAATAGCCCATTTAATTTCTCCAACAGTGAAGGAGAAATAGCGGTACTTACCTGTTATGTCACCACCATACTGTTTTTTGTATGATTAGCCTCCGATTAGGGTTAGGGTTTGGGTTGGTGTTAGGGTTAGAATAACTCTAACCCTAAGCCTAACCCATACCCTAACCCTAATCTAACATAAACTAACCTGAACTGATCCTAACCCTATCCCAATCCCTCAACAAATAATTTGGGGGTGAGATAACAGACAAGTACCGACATAGCCTACGCTCCAAGTGTGTACAAAGTAATACTACTTCTACAAATCTGGAATTTGAGCGACCAATATTGGTCTATATTATACAACTGTAAATAACAAACCTGATATTTTCACCTCTGAGGTAGCCATCCTTTTTGGCTTGATCTATCGCCATAGTGATGGCACCGTGGTTGTAACCAGCAGTGACGTAACCAATCTTGAGTGACGTCACAGTGAGGTGATGATGCAACATATAAACTAACCATATAATGAATAACTTTTCCATTATTATGATACGATGTCTGGAAAGATTAAAAACATTTGTTTACTAATATGGTGATTGTAAAATAGATGTACATGTATAATTGTATATTTACTATTTAACTCAACTCAATTCCGTACCTGAAAGCTGCAAAACATTAACGTAACATCTAATATGTCAGCAAGCATAGGATGCTTGATTAAGACCCATATAATGGATAATGAGAAGCCAAGTAGCCATGCAGCAAAGCGCCACAACCGATGTGGCAGCCTAGACCTCTGCCAGACTGGAATTTGAATGACCAATTGGTCCATTATACAGAAATTATAACCATATGGCCATCAACTCTCCACTGCCATATTCACTTCAGTCGCCTCTTACGAACACGTGCAGTTGTCGGCGGGATCAATGCTCAATTTTCCAGTACCCACTCGGGGAAATTATCCCGAACCCAATCAGGGAAATATTTTAAAAAATTCAAAGAAAACTGATGCACATTTTGTTTGTCATGCGCCGAAAGGTGACCCCTTTTAAGTTTAGTAGGATGCTTAAGTTAAGAGGCATAATTAATATGTATTATAGAGATTACATACAGTTTGATTAGCTTCCAAGCATTTGCATTACGTTTGCATTACATTTGCATTAGCTTGCACAAGCCTAATAACGTCTCCTGCTGCATCTCAGTTTCTGTGTGCACCATAAAAACCGCAGGTTATAGAGTGCCTATATTATTTGCTTAGATAATTAATCGTAAATTTTTCAGTTCTTTTAATTTTGGCCTAAAACACAGCACATATTCACAGAGTTTCGTTTTAAACAATCCATGATAAATCGCATCTTTACTATAAAGAAAGTAGAATACATCAAGCGCAGATACTATATTATTCTTCCAGGCACCGATTACACACCTACTCCGAGGGAGCTGTGATTTTAATTGTTTCTGACCTGGGCTTTGATCCATCGCCTCTTCCGTCGTTTGTTGCGGATGAGCACAACTTAACCATTATGCCATAGCGGTATACTCCAGCGGCAAATATCAATATTAATCGAGAAATATAAAGTAGCTTGCCCGTGCTGGCTGCGGGAAACTTGAGAATAGACCAACTGAAAACTGCACATGTTTCGTAAAAGCCGACTAACGCAGATATGTTCACGCTGAGGAAGGCAACGGGAAACCAGCTAGGAAGTTTGAATATATATAATCCCAAGTAAAAATGTTACATTTTGGGTGTGGTAAAGGCATGACCTTTTCGATGGGAACGACTTGATGATCGATGGGGTGCACTGCTCAATGGTGAGCGTGATAGCAGACTGTGTTCAGAATAACAATGTACCTTGGACCTGCCATTTGGCAGTGCACTAGAGATAGATAGATATAATAGCTAATGTTCGCATACATAAAATCTGTAAAAGCAAGAAAGTAAAGTTTAACGTCAGCTTCCGTATCCAGTGACACTTTCATAGAAGAACCAGGATGGGACTCGAACCTCCTAGTTATCAGGCAAGCATGCGACCGATTAGGCTATCCAACAGCAGGCCTACTTGTTTGTATTTTGCATACTACTCTTTTTAGTTTTTTATTACATATTTTTACATACTCTTTGTTATTGTCTTGCTTTTGTCATTTGCGTTAATTAACCCGAGTTGCAAAAAGCACGATTTCCGCGCGTATTAGTCCTGTCACCAATTTCAACATGTCAAAGTTCAGAAATAGTAATGTAAATAATATATGTCATTACGAAATTCATTTAGCCTAAGTCACAAGAATTTTAACAACTTTGTTAAAAATTGAAATCTTCTTCTGGAGTTTCTAGCTACATGTATATAATCATAGTCCTTAGCAATTTTGGATTGCATTGCACGCAACTATAATATAATGCTGCAAATCTACGTTTAACGTTTGTTTCCGTATCAACGAAACTGTCAGCGTCGGACCCGCATGGGACCTCTTACATATCAGGCAAACCTGCTACCGACAAGACTATCAAATTGGGGCACAGTATAAAGATTAACTTAGTGCATTATTACTACTACAATTATTCATTATTGAGAACGCCTTTAATTAGTCAAATAAAGACATCAATCAATCAATCAATTAATCAATCAATCAAATGAGACCTAATTCATCAATTAGTCCCTGATATCGTCGTCAGAAGATAAACCGAGAGCTTAACCGTTATTTAATTTGTCTTTTTATAAGCATAATATTTAATTTTAATAATAACAGAAACTTCTAGAACAGAAATACAAAGTCCATAACTGTCACGACACCCGGAATTATGTCACTAATATTCTATCATTTCTCTCTTCAACTCTCTCTCTCTCTGTCTCTCTCTCTCTCTCTCTCTCTCTTTCAATCATTCTAATGTTCTATCGTTTCTCTCTCTCTCTCTCATTCTCTAGTCTAGCAAATTAGCATTAAAATAAATATGAATGTATTTACCGCACGTTGGCAAGAATGCATTTAGTAACGAAAGATAAAATCTAGAATACTATTTTTGGGTTTTTAATTGAACATGTGACATAACGCACAATCGCATATGCCAGTTTCCTTTCTTAGTTTCAAGTCTTTATGATTTTTATTTATTTCACTGAGTCATGATTAATCGTACCATTTTATGGCGCGACAAGCTGCTAGCGCCGATACACGATTTGTCATCCATCTTCTGGACATCGATACGCACCCGTGCCCAAGAGTTCCGGGGATATTTTGGCGGCTGACCTGGAAATCGTTCCCACACCTCTAGCGGTCACTCGATTCTGAACAAGACACGCTAACCGTTTCACTAATCCCCGTAAGGTTTAACCTCCGCTTCGCCTTCTAATGACGATATCAGGAACAGACTGATTAATGAAGTATATAAGAATTAATTTCCACAGAATCTGAATTAGTTGTATCTTTCGAACTAGTGCAGTTTGAGTTGGATTTTTTCTCATATAGGACATCCTGGACCTATTGCCGAGACTCTTGATTAAAACATGAATAACCATGATATAAATTGCTTAGTTCAAAAAATGATACATATGTAGGCAAACATAGGCATACGGTCTTATAGAAGTTGCACTGCTTTTATCTACATAATCTTGATATTAATTATAATGTTAACAACAATAATAGCTTTCACTGGCATACATCTTTTCTAATTAATTATCTGATCGATTGCTAATATAATATTGGCCGAATATCGACAGTTAGTGTTAAATCGTGAAAATCAAAAAACTAACGATGTAGATAAGCTGTGTAACTAAGTGTCAATGATGTTCGGATAATAATTGAGAAACGAGATAAATAACGTTTAAATATAGTAGAAAGTTGAGTTTGTTTATTGTAGAGAATGACTTAGTGAAAGTCCAGATTAGCGCTAACAGTGAAACTTAAAAATTAATAGAGTATCAAATCCATTAGACAAACATACTGGCCGAGTGTGAGCCTTATACCATGATAGTATGATGCATGCTAGCTGTTCGATGGAGTAAGCATATACATAAGAAGCGGTCTCAGCCTAAGAAATAATTATGAGGGGAGGCAGTCCCATAATAATGTGAAAATAAAGGGGCGAGGGAAGTTCTATTCACCCAAGATAATCGTGGAAAGTCGGGAGCAGTTGCAATATGGGGGTCACGGCCCCTTCGACCCCGATCTAGAATCGTCACCGGAATAGATCAGCACAGTACACACAACCGCGATATAACGCGGTGTCACCGCGGTAACGGTATTAAGATATATTTTCTCTGATGGTGATAGGATTAAGCTGATGGTGATAATAATTAAGCTGATGGTGATTAGGCTGATGGTGATGGAAATAAGCTGATGGTAATTAAGCTGATGGTGATTAGGCTGAAGGTGATGGGAATAAGCTGATGGTATTTAAGCTGATGGTGATGGGAATAGTCTGATGGAAATTAAGCTAATGGTGATTAGGCTGATGGTGATGTGAATACTCTGATCGTAATTAAGCTGATGGGGACAAAGCTGATGGTGATGGGAATAAACTGATAGTGGCAAAACACAACACAACATCAAACACAACACAACATCAAATATAACGCAGCACCCAGAACGCCAATAATAACATCAATGGCAGATATAACCAACTATATTGCAGAATTTACTTTTCTTTAAATTAACGGATAGGAGAGTTTCAAATGTCGACTGGTAAATGGAGGGAAGTGCCTACTGTTTACCTTCTCAGTGTACAAGGGGTACAACTGTTTCAGTTTATTTTAGGTAACCCTATAAAAAAAGCGAATCTCATATTAACCCCGAAGCAATATATCCATGTGTGGGTTCGAGAAAAAATAAGAATTGAGCACACCGACCACTGCACTTGTTGGTACGAGGCGAAAACACAGATACGACACTGGGGAAGCTTGATAGCCACGCGGCAACGATTTCTATTCAGGTCAATTTTATTCGATGGACATTAAATTGAAATTTTATTTTTTATGTATCCTCTGTAATATCAATGGAAATTGTCTTTACTGTGACAGATATCAAGAAATAATGCAATACAGTGGTACAATAGATAGATCTTATAATGATGCTGGCGAATTGAGGTTGAGATTCCAGGAGTATGCCGGTTCGTATGTCTCCTTTCCCAGTAGCCAGTACGTTTGCAGCATTCCCTTTCCCTATAAAAGAACAGAACTTGTAAAAAGCATGAATATATAACTAAAAGATACGATTAAAATAGTGCTATTATTTATGGTTGTTGTTGTTGCTCACCCAACCTGTCGGCCGTACTGCCGATCACCTCCATCGTCGTTAATGATATTGGGAGGGGTCATCCAGGGCCCGCCGCCAAGTTCTCATAGATGATAGATATCATAGCGTATAACTACGATAATTTATTATGATTAGGTTGCTCGAGAAGCAGAGTGACACGGGTTCGATTCCCAGTCGGGTCGGTCTCTCACAGTATCCTTCGATACGAAACAGGAGTGTAAACTTAGATTATAGCTGTACGTCATATGAGGCATAGGTTTCCCTGCCCGTATTGGTTTAGTGAAACTTGAAAATTAAGACCAACCAAAAACTGCACGTGTCGTAAGAGGCGACTAGTGCTAGTGATGACCTGAATGGCCTGCGTCATGACTTCTGTGTACTTGACCTTATGGTCGCTCAAATTTCAGATTTTCGGAAGTGCTGCCACGTCGGCTGTGGTATATGGTAGATTAGGCTGCTACCATTCATTGTAAAAAAGGGCTTTTAAGACATAAGTTAAGATCGCGCTATATAAGGCTTATAATAGTACTTTATTGACAAGATATTGCATAATTAATTCAGAAACAAACACGTAACATATATTTAAAAAACTGCAAGCATATCGAAAGAGCTATTGATGTTTGCTTACTGGGTCATTGATGATGGCATCGAAATCCTTTCAACTAATACACAATCTATTGACATCTAAATAATGAAAAAACTATTACGGGGCATATTTTTATTACTCAGTAGCACTGGTGATCAATTATAGTTAATTAAAAGTAGTTAACTATAGTTAAACTACTCTTTTAGTTAGAGCAACAGTTTAACTACTTCTTTCAGTTTAATTTAAAAAGTAATTCAACTATTTTTTTAGCCAACTAAATAGTTTAGTTAAACTACTTTTTCTAGTTAGATGGCCATCACTGCTTAGTAGCCCCTATCAGCGTTAAGCTTCCCTTTCATAAGCGAATATTAGCAATTGTTAAAAAATTAATCATTATTAAAATCAAATACTGTACTTTAACTAGAATGTCTCCTCTTCTCTCAATCTTGTAGCCCGGGAATGTCACAAGAGTTTTTGCAGCTTCACGGCTCAAATGTATCTTAGACGCTACAAATAGAATATCAGGTAAAACATAATTATAGCGCCCATATATTTGTGAAATACGTACATTTCTTTTTCACTCATTAAATTATTATTAAGCATTAAATTGTTTGGCTGAAATTATTATGCGAAATTAACTTAAAAGATAAGACAATCAATGGGAATTTAACGTCCGTTTCATCATTTCACAACGACATCAGGGACGTAGTACGTAAAAGGTAACAAAGGTAAAATACGTAGTACGTAAAAGGTAACAAAGTAGCCAAATGCCTACACTTAAAACCTACTGCTGAGAAATATTATATAAAAAATGTTATATATATTGCTTCATTTATTCACTAAACATGTAATCTTTTACGGTATGTCACTGAGACAACTACAATAAATAATGATAGCAGTCCTTTTCCTGTGAAAAATATTCGAAATATTTGAAGGTTAAAACATTAGTAGTCATAATCATAAGAACCATGGCCCGATCTCAAGAATATTCGATAATCATTCCCTGATAGATATCTTTTATGACAAAATTGGGATAACCATGAGCTACTTGTATCTAAAGCGGTAATAATTTCTAAGCCCAAATGCATGCATCATTCAAATAGTTTCTTTCTGCGTTAGTTCTGACTAATTGGTCCGAGTAAATTAATTAAGATCTGAAAGTAATAATAGTTATTGTATCACGTTAATTGAATAATATTTGCAATCATTTTGCACATGTTACAACCTTCTCCAGTAGATTCCATCCTGGAGGCTGTGTTGACGGTGTCTCCAAACAAACAGTAGCGAGGCATCGTGTG
>JAQFZF010004934.1:0-10244 GCA_034695365.1 Enchytraeus norvegicus
ATATTTTATATTCATTGCATGTAATTTGCTTACTCGTGATTTTATATTGTCTGTCATTGCTCTGTTAAATTTAAATGTTCTCTGCTGTTCATGGACCATGTTTTTAAGTTCCACATTAGTGCTGCAAAGCCTGTGAATACTTGTTTATCACTCCACCCTGAACTGTTTTTATGATACAATGTTATTTGTTTTAATGTTTGTGTGGATGATAGCGAAAATAAATAAATAAAATATGCGCGCCAGGCGCACATACATCCATATATAAGCATACATACTATAAACATTAAATTTCATTAGTCTTACATTTATATATAATTTTCATAATATTTAATAATGATAATAATTTCGCTTTGTCAGCGATCCTCTGCTGTATCAGGTCCAACAGCATGGAATACCTTACTGGATCATCTCAAGAATGAACATTCTCTGTCAAATTTCAAGTTTTCAAGTCTAAACTCACTTGTTTAATCAATGCTATAACTGACTATGTAAAGCGCTGTGTGATGCTTCTGCATGTTGCAGCCCTGTAACGAATGCTCTAGATATATTAGTAATAGTAAAAGTTAAACGTCCGTTTCCTCATCCAGGGATGCTGTCAGGGACGTCATTCCTCTTTAGGGAAGTCTTTAGTGCACATTTATGCGTCACTACAGTTCCAAACCAGATTTAAATAGCTCTGCACAACCAGATGTGAGATCATCTATAGGTACAATCTGCTTACTCGCAGTCCTGCCAAATGCCACATCGGTTTGTGTGACGCATATGACATATGATTGCTACCCGGCTACTGTACCCTTTATTGTTCAAAGCGCTTCTGAGACTTAAATTTAAAAGAGTGCTCTCTCTCTCTCTCTCTCTCTCTCTATCTCTATCTCTCTCTCTCTCTCTCTCTCTATATATATATATATATATAAATATATAAAAGCTGCTAAATGATTGATACCCGGTAGAATGACTCTATTCTGTAGTGTATTCTGTACATATGTGTAGCTACTTTTACAATTTTTCTTTCATTGTCTTAGCTGCGGATCTATATAGAGCTAAGATTAGAATTTTGAAAGACTATTTGGGCCGATTTCTGAGCTCCATATCTGTGGTGGTTGCTAGGTAACGGTGGAAACTCACAGATAAAGTAAAAAAAATTATATAGGCTAATGGAGAAGAGAGAAAATTACAATATAACCATTGAAAACCCTTACCTGCAATTCAGAAATTGCAGGTTAAACTGCAGAAACTTAATGATGTAAAATACAATTCTACAGAAGTCAAACATGCTTTCCGGACCCCGAAATTATTCCAGTGGTTCAAAAGGTCTCATGACTCAGTCCCAGTCACTAGGATTGATTCCTGCTAATGGCTAATACTGACTGGAATACACGTGCCAACAAATCCTATTATTGAAATCATTGGATTAAACTCGACGATGTTTCTTTCAATGGCTCCTTCAATTTGTCTCTGTCTGTCTCTGTCTGTCTTGGACCCAACTACTCGCTCTTTCACCCTAGATACCTGTCTCTCCAGTTGGCTCTCTCCTACAGACTTGGTCGCGACTTCTTTCTCTCTATTGCACTGCCAAATGGCAGATCCAAGGTACATATATTCTGAAACAGTCTTCTATCGCTCACTAATGAGCACACCATCGGTCATTAAGTTGATCAAATCAAAAAGGCCATGAAAACTATGTATGCTCTATTCGCGGGTAATAGGTCATATTAATCAGGAAACGGCCTTGTGTAATTGGGAATGATAACTTCTTAAAGACAGTGACTGGTGCTAAAACACTAAACTAACGATGGGGGGTGCCTGGTAGGGTTATACATTTATAAATTTTGCATGAAAACTATGTGTGCCTCATTGACGGGTAATATGTCATATTAATCAGGAAACAGCCGTGTGTAAGTAGGAATGGTAGTTGCTTTAAGATAGTGACTGGTGCCAAAACATAAAACTGACGATGGAAGTCAACAACAACAAGGTCAGGATGACAGTCTTAGAAGAGCCGGTATAGGCAGTGTGATTGACAGTTGTGTGTGGAGCAGCACTGCTGTCCTGTCACTGTGATCATTCAGCCACATAACACGAGAATGTAATACAAAACCTTCCAGACTCTCCTTCTATTTCAGTGAAGGGAAAAGGAAGCAGAGAGGGCCGGGGCAGGCCTCCCGTCCCCTCACAAGAAGGTCCTAAAAATGGTTGCATGTAATTTTTTGCATTTCTCTAAAAATGGGCAAAATGCACCTACGACTAGACTGCCCACTCCAAAATAATATCCTTGCTAAGCCAATTTTAAATTCCATATATCAGTGACGTAGGCAGGGGGTGTAAAAGTCCCCCCTCCCATATAAAAAAATTTGTTGAATTAAATGTGGATACTTTCTTATTCAATTATCAAAATTGCGTTCAAATATTGTATGCTGCTAAACATCCAGTGGTCCACATGAATAATATTGATTATAGTTCTATACTTTGTCGGTAGCAAGTTTGCCTGATAAGCAGGAGGCCAAGGGTTTGAGTCCCAGTCGGATTCATCTCTGACAGTATCCTTACATAAGGAAATAGACGTTAAACTTAACTTTACAGATTTACAGATTGCAAGGAAACTGTGGCTGATTCTGAATATACAAAATGTATATCAGAATGCTTGAAGAAGTTTTTGTAAGTTTTAACGTGACTCTATTTTAGGAGAGCACAAAAGCCATCAGTGACGGACCCAGCAATACGTCTCAGCCGATTGCACTGGAGCCCAACGATGTGCGCCCTGTGATTAAATCCATAAATCAAACTTAAGCTAAAAATATATAATCAATAATTAAATCAATAAAAAATCATTAGTTTCGTAAATCAAGAGATTATAACATGGAGTAGGCCTACTTACTAAACAATTCAAATCTGGATTAATTGCTCAAAATAATTAGGTACAAGTTTGCTGACAGGGATATGGTCAAGCGGTTAGAGTGCCTGACTCGGGATCGAGTGATGGCTCGAGGCGTGGGAACGATTCCCAGCTCAGTTGACAAAATATCCCCGGCACCCTTGGGCATGGGTGCGCATCGATACCTGGAAGATGGAAGGCTAATCGTGTGCCTGTGCTTGTTCCATTGCACGCCCACCAAAAGGTAAAGGTACGCTTTATCATAGCGTAGAAAATCAAATAAAAACATTAAAAACAGCAAATAAGAAAGGAAACTTGCACACATGTGCATCTGTCATGTGTATATACGTAAATTGGAAACTGTGTATAACTTACAGTTCTGATGCCATTCTGAGATATCTGAAAACAAACCAACAGATATAAATTATAAATCACACTTTTATAGGATCATAATTTAAAATTTAAAATAAACTAGCATGTGTGTTCTGTCATATGTGTTAAAGAAGACAAAAAAAGATCAATAGCCTGCTCGTATCGATTGACTGATTGAATGGATGTTGTTCGACCGTCTCTGAGAGTATCATGGATACGGAAACCGACGTTAAACTTAGCTTTTTAGTTATTTTACAGATCTATGCACTGCTCCATGACAGTTGGTTGATTGCTTGATTGAGTAATCTAATAGTCATGAATCTTGAATGACTAATTAAGCAATTGTTTGATTGATTGATTGATTGATTGATTGACTGATAGGTTGAGTGAATGGTTGATTGATTGACTGATAGATTGAGTGAATGATTGATTGATTGACTGATAGATTGAATTATTGATTGACTGATCGATTTATTTATTGAATGATTGATTGATTGACTGATAGATTGATTGATCTTACCTCTTCCCATCTATCGAACCTAGCACCCTGCAGCATGTACTCCGGTATGACGACCTGCCAGTTAAAATCCATCAGCTTAGCCATGGTTGCTCCTAACTATCTTATCCTTACGACTATAGATATGGCAAACAGGTTAATAAATACGTCTCGATACGTCCCACATAATGACTGGACTGACTGACTAATTGATTGACTAATTGATTGACTGACGACTGACTAATTGATTGACTAATTGATGACTGACGACTGACTAATTGATTGACTAATTGATGACTGACTCAACTATTGACTAAGAATATCCAATAAGACTATTTATAAGCTTAATTATTAAGTTCTTCCAGTTCTTGTCAGAATATTTTAACGACTAGCTCCTCTATCTGTTAAAACCGACGATGGTTTACTAGATCCCAGCTGGATATTAAATGTACATCTCAGTAAATGTTTGAATAGATCTAAATACAAGTAATACATGTATCCACATAGTTCATGCTTTCATTTACATCCTACTTGGAATCGTCCATTAGAATTTAATCAATTAATTTTGTGTAGAAGAGTTTGTGATGATTTATAAAATGATGAATGCTGACAACTAGAGTTGAGCCAAATATTCCCAATATTCCCATAGATCCAATTGAAATAATTTATCAAGGCTAGTATCCTCTATTACAGATATTTTGTGATGATAGTAAACACCTGTATTTAAATCAACATATATATCAGGCACCTCAATCGTCAATATAATATTTTTCCACTGGTCGCAAAATTAATCAATTATGCATTTTATCTGATGCACCGCTGTGTGCTGATTACAGTGATCTACGACTCATACATGCAGCTTGCCTAGTTTTTATTAAATAAATAAAAAAGTTTTGACCTATCTGGCAACTTCTATGGTCAATATAATTTTTTCCGCTGGTCAAAAGATTAATCAGTTGTGCATTTTCTCTAATAGACCGCTGTGTGCTGATTATAATGATCTACGAATCGTCAATATAATATTTTCCAATGGTGACAAAATTAATCAGTTGTTCATTTTTTCTGATACGCCACTGTGTTCTGTTTAAAATGATATATAACTCGTACATGCAGAATGTCTAGTTTAAAAAAGAATAAAAAACCTGTAGACCTATCAGGCACCTAAATAGGCCTATCATATTTTTCCACTGGTCTAACATAATATAATTAATCAATTATGCATTTTCTTTGATACATCGCTCTGTGCTGACTAAAATGATATACAACTCATACAAGCAGCTTGCCTAGTTTTTATTAAAAAATAAAAACGTTTATACCTATCAGGCACCTCTATCGTCAATATAATATTTTTCCACTGGTTGCAGAATTAATCAATATATATATATATCATATATTCATATGGACTTCCAGTGTTTTGATGCGAGTGAAAGTAAACCTAGAGATTAATCCGAGATAACAAATAAAAGCTAGCTGGTAATCATAACACAATGTTCACTGCATATCCTGAAGTTAATACAAATTTATTAGTTTAATGTGTATGGAATATCGAAATATAATTAATGGGTCGATTAACAATATAATTAATGTGAATCGATAATCCATAATTGAGATCGATCAATTATCGATAATCGATGTGCATCGATAATTAATGTGTATGGAATATGGAATTGGCATAAAAATAATACTTACATAAAAACTCCAAATAAGATTTATGAGACACTAGCATATAAGTATGTCATGTCATGTCGTACGGGTATTTAAAGAAAAACATTCATGTTTTGCAACAAACAAAAAATACTACCACACATTGTACTTACATACACACACAATCACATGCGTACACAATGCTACATACAAACACAAACAGACACACACACACACACAACAAACACACACACAACAAACAATCAAACACACAGACAATGTCACATATAGCACGTATCCTCGCAGCAAACTATAGAAGGTCGAAGGGGTTAGGATCAATTTCCTAAAGCGTGTCGTCTTACAAGCAATACGAGCTAGGTTGTGTGTAATATTATGTCTCACAAGCACTAGAGACTAATTTCCGTTCGGTTTTGTATTACATCTGTAATTATTCACGAATTCAAATTTAATATTTCCAAAAAAATTTAACACTAACCATTACCCCTACCCTAACCCTAAACCTAATTCGAGCCCTATCCATATAATCAATCACAGCAGAGATGAAGACATGTTTTCACGAAAAGTTTATTCTAAACCGGACGTAAATTAGTCGCTACTTTACAAGCTGGGCTGATTTTAGTAAGAGTTATCATCTGTTCAGTGATATACGATCAAATGAAAAGCTTTAAATCACTCCGGGTAACATTAGCCGTATTACTACATATTGTGATAAACCTAGTTAAATTATTTATTACTAATACTATCGAGCAAAGCTGAAATCATCTTAAATACAGCATTGACTTGTGGCCACATAATCGTCTGTATGAAATGATAGCATTATATCTAGTCAAGGATGCAGTGATGAGAGGCAGAAAAAAGAGAGATAATAATTGATAATTATCGGGTATCCAACAATGTGCTTAGTGAAAAGTGTTATTTATCAGAATTTACCAGAACTGCTCCCAACACTCAATCCAGCACACTCAACAAACTCTCATTAGGTAGCAGGAACAGGGAAGAAAGCTACATATTTCAAATATTTTATTCCCAACAAATTAATGAAGAAAATGTTATTATGTACATCGTCAAATCTATCCAATTCTTAAAACTATTAATAGACACAGTGCTCACTAACTACCTCATCAGGTAGAGCAGTGTTTCTCAAACTCTAAGGGATCGCGACCCAGTAAAAATATAAAAGTTTAGTCCCGACAGACAAAGCATTTTCATATGGATATACTATAAGCTATTTAGTGTTTCAATATCATAAATTTATACATGTGCAACTTTTAACTCATACAAAATCACGTGTACGTGCAAAGTGAACATTTTCATAGGTATACGAAAATATGAGTTTGATCCTAGTAGGCTAGTACTAAATAATTAGGCCCATTTAAAAAAAGTATTTTTGAGACCTCGGCGACCCACTTGAAAGGAATCGGCGCCTGTGGGTCGCGACCCACAGTTTGAGAAACACTAAGGTAGAGCAATCCACAAGTCCACCACGTAGGAAAAATAAAACTTGCCAGTATTAGTATTTGCATTAGGTTTAAACTATAAAATCAGATTCTATGACCTCTGAAATTGTTATATATTGGGAAAGTAGACACATTTTCATGCTTTAAATCAGTATGACCATGTTTATTTAAATTATTTTATACCTCTAGATATACCTTGATTCCCGTTTTGGATCGGGAAACTTGAGAATAGACAAACTAAGAACTGCACATGTTTCATAAAAGTCGACTAGCGAAGATATTCTCATACTGAGGAAGACTACGGGAAACAACCTCGGAAATCAGATTATATATTCCCAAGAAAAAAAGGTTACATTTTTGGTGTGGTAACAGAAATGCCTTTTTGATGGGATCAACTTGATGATCGATGGGATGCTCGTTAGTGAGCGTGATAGCAGACTGTGTCTCAGAATATGTACCTTGGACCTGCAAGTTGACAGTGCACTAGAGAGAGAGAGAGAAAGAGAGAGAGAGAGAGATTTAGTAAAGTATTTCTTTCATCCGGTAAACAAGTAGATGCTTGGTTCAAATAAATATTTGTGAGCGTGTATTTTCATGAAAAGGGACCTCCCTGTCAGGCTTCAATATTTAACAGCTTAGTGATCTCTGTATCCAAGAATCTGTGTAACCGCATGGTATCTTGCCAACTTTTATTATTTACTTGAATCTTTACATTAAAGAGAAGATTCTATATAGGCCTACGATAAGGGGAGACAATCCTGGCAAGCGTTTCAAATCGAATGTTGTGTCTGTTTGAAATATGCGAAGCTCAGGTTGTAAAGCTAAAACTCCAATTTCAAGATAAAATATTTTGTTGAATGTCGAACAAGACTAATTTAAGCACTTTCAACGACTGAAACGAATAATCTTAGAATTGACATCGTAATCGACAGAGGTTTTTATTTAACCATACATGGATATGTAGCTTTAATTATTCATCCACCCCCACCCCCTACATCCAAACAAAACCCTATTTCACTCTTTGTCTCTGTCTCTCCTCTCCCTCTGTCACTGTCTCTCTCTCTCTCTCTCCCTTCTCTCTCTCCTCTTCGTCTCTCTCTCTTCTCTCTCTCTCTCTCTCTCTCTCTCCACAGACTGCTCGTAATGGCCGATGTCTAATAAAACATGGCGTAATGTTCCGCTCAACATTACATAGCATCCACCCGACCAATTCTAACTGACATATAAATACTGCCCGACACCGCAAGCTAATCCAAGCACCTGCTAGCAAGCTAATCCAAGCTAATCCAAGCACCTGCCAGCAAGCTAATCCAAGCACCAGCTAGCAAGCTAATCCAAGCACCTGCTAGTAAGCTAATCCAAGCTAATCCAAGCACCTGCTAGTAAGCTAATCCAAGCTAATCCAAGCACCTGCTAGCAAGCTAATCCAAGCACCTGCTAGAAGCTAATCCATGCACAATAATTATAGATGCCATAAAAAGATTATCAGCTACAATATAAAAATTGACTTGGGCTAAGGCAAGCTAGGCTACTTTTATATTCATTGTTCACAAAAGCGCTTCTGAGACTTACTTAAGAGCAAGAACCGAGGATTATTTCCAAGTTACAGTGACTGAACATCAACCAATCAATCAATCAATCCGAATTAAACGTCAAGTTCATCATCCTGACGACGACATCAGAGACGTAGACCTCCAACAATATTCTATCTACAATATTCAACTACTTCTAACAACATTCCAACTAACTAAGTACTAGAATGTCCACCTAAGACTAGCAAAAACAAAAATTGTTCAGGAGTAGTAGTAGTAGTAGCAGTAGTTTATTAGCAACTTCATTATAACATATGCACAATACACAAGCTAGAAATACACAAAACAAGCAAGAAATAATTAGAATTACAAGCTAGAAATACAAGCATTACAACAAGCATTACAAACTAGAATTACAAGCTAGAAATACAAGCATTACAAACAAGCATTACATACAAGCATTACAAACTAGAATTACAAACTAGAATTACAAGCTAGAAATACACAAAACATATACAATGTTCAATACTAAATAAAGAAAAATAAATTTGAGAAACAAAGAGAGGCATATAATTCCAATGACTGCCACTTCTTGCTACTTAACAACTTCTTTGTGACAGCTTATCCCTTGGCAACATCACTAAGCTGCTTACCAGTCTCCATATAACTGTCAATTAAATCAGTAATACCGTAACCAAGCAACCATCACTTAGCAACCAACTCCTACACCTTAATATCTATAACAGCATTCTCTGGCTCTCTCTCTCTCTCTGTCTCTCTCTCTCTATCTCTCGATCATTATCTCGGTGTACCGTACTTCCTGACAGAGAGAGAGAGTGAGAGAGAGAGAGAGAGAGAGAGAGAGAGAGCGAGAGAGAGAGAGAGAGAGAGAGAGAGAGCAAGGCAGGCTGCAGCAGTTGTTGTAGGGTTGTGATAAGGAAAGTGCTGCTGGTTCATTTAACCCATTCAATGTGAACGTATCACAGAAAGAAAAGTTGTAAACATTTGCATGTACATTACACATGAGTGCATACAGTCGCTTTTTATAACTGGCTGCACAAAACTTCTAGTATTTTAAGCTCCTGTGTCAGCTATAAGAATTATTATTCGATCTTACTCAGACTCAGTGGTCTGTAATAGATTGCAGGGTGCTTTATGGAGTAAAGCTGTAATAAGTTTAACCCAATCTTTGTGACGATAGTGCTTGATTGCGACGCAATGCGTTGAGCAGTCTTGAGGAGAAGCCCTTCGGGCTTCTGAACCTTGACGTTAAACACACTCAAACCATAAGAATTAAAAGTTGCCTGTTATGTAAATATCTTAATTATTAACATAGAACTTAGTCAGCCAACGTACAGAGATCCAGTTATATACAACATTACAATACAATTTTGGTTTTACGTCTGCTTCATAATCTGACGACGATATCAGGGACTTGTACAACAGCACAAGAAATTTACTAACTGGTTCACTCAAACACAGTTAGCAAGTTACAAGTGCAGAAAAAGAACAGTATCAACACAGTGCAAGTCCAGTCATCCACCAAGCCAACACTTTATAAATAATTACCGTAATAAAAGTAAAATATCTAAGGAGGAAATAAATTAATTTTAAGCATACTGCAGCAAGTTGCACTGCTCAAACAAGAACGAAATCTGTATTAATATGAAGAGGTACTGTTGTACTCATAGAACCACTCTTCTTAAAAGTCTGAGCTGGCCTCCTGTCCCAGAACGCATAAAATTCAAGATAGCCTCGACCTTAACATTTAATGTACTAAACTTTGCTAAACCTTCTTATCTATCTGAGCTAATATCATCCTACCAACCCACACGCAGCCTTCGTTCGTC
>JAQFZF010004935.1:0-10244 GCA_034695365.1 Enchytraeus norvegicus
AAATCAATATATGCTACTCTGGTGAAGTAACCATCTCTCATAGTGAGGGTCCAGTGGTTCAATGTTTCCAATAAGTTAGTGCAAGTGGATCGCTTTGACATGAAACCACGTTAGGTTTATATTTTGTCACTTTCCACCAAAAAATTGGGGACTACTTCGGGGCTATCTATAGGGGCCTTAAAGTAGTCCCTGTCCAGAAATATGAGAAATATTTTTAAGCCCCCATTTAGTCCCACTAAAATTTTACGTAAAAGAAATTCAAGCAACTGGGGGAATTAAATAAGCCTATAATTAACGAGAAACAAAAAAATGTGCAAATAGAGAAAGCAATTGGAATATTGTCGGTGAACGTCTACTTATAAATTGAACCACAGATTCCTGCGAGCGGATCGAGCGAAACTTTTTTGTCAAAGTAATGAGAAACTAAGCTTTTTATATTGATAATTCCGCAATTGACTAATTTAACTGATATTTGACAAAACGGTTCAACTTTTGAGCCATAGTTGTGAAATACGGTGAAATAAAAATAAAATACTGTAAAATACGTGTATTTTCAAAAAAAGATAGAAAAAGATAATAAATAAGGAAAAATACGAAGACTTTTCAAACATAGGTGATGAAGTTTTACGAAGCGCAGTCACTTATATTTTTACATAGGCCTAGGCTAAGGCCATTGACAAGACATACAAAGTAGGTGTTTCAGAATGGATGGCTGATGATTTCACAAATTCGTGTACTAAAATCCAAATATTATACGTTGACCCGCCCTAGTAATATATTCAATTACCTCACCTGTACTAATTCCCTGCTATGCCCTCCCTCGCATATAATTCGCATCGATATAAATGCTCTTTCAGCACCTGTAAAGTATTTCCTCGTATAATGAACATGCAGAAACAGAAGATTATATTTTGTATTGATCAGAAGCTGAGGCGCATGTTATCCTGTATTCCTTCTTCACAGAAAAAATAGCACTCAGATGAAGCAGTTACTGGTAGAATAAGATCAGGCCAGATGCTTCTTAGGACCGGTGGTTGCTTTTACTTTTAAATTAACAGTAATTATCTTAATGGGCACTGTATGAATTGGGCCCAATGGCTTCTACTCTCTCACTCCTCTATCTGAATGCCACCTGAATAGATCTAGATTGAGATCTGGGGTAACGAAACTGTGCACAATGAAATAACTATCAACTTCAATTTTGCATTTTTCGACTCCATCTCCACTCCGCCCCCAACTAACGTTTGGCGGCACGTATTTTAATTCCGCAATTCTCGCACAGGCAACAGGTCAACAAGCATCAAATGCTTATTTTGTGCTCATTCAATCCACAATCGAGCTCATGTGATGGAGCTGATCGGGGTGTTGGTCTCAAGTATATTCTGTTAAATATCAAAAGCATCAGGGAGTCCAGTCCACATTGCCGGTTGAGTTATTCTAGAATAGTTTACAGATGATTGTTCTACATGTTATTCAGTTGACAAAGGCCCAGTGTAATATCATTTAAAAGCAGTGGCCCAGTGACTATTTGAATAAAACAGGTAGATTATAGTATTTATAGACTGGTCTAGCAAAAAATCAGCAAAACACTATGTTTACAGCAATAGGAGATCAAAAACAAGATCGGTAGCAAGATAAAACGTTTTTGTTTAGAGTCGTAGCAAAGAACACTCGTCTGAGTCGCCTCTGTCTAAGCCAGCCGCGGCTCGGCTGCTCAGCCTAGCTATAGTCAGTTCTATGTAGTTTCAGTTGTGTTTAGTTAATTTTAGTAGTAATGCAGTGGAGTGCGGATTGAGAACTGGCTATTTGCCGGTTTAATTTGGATTTTACTATTATTTAATATTACCAATGTATTTTATGTATTTTATTCTGAAAATAATAAGATACATAAAATACATGTTTTTCAAAAATAATAAAAATTACATAAATACATATTTCACAACTATGTTTTTGAGCCTAGGCCCTAGAGAAAGATTGATGTAGCACACCAAGGCCTGTTGGTAGAATTTTTGCAGGATACAGGCCCCACATAATGTAGTCTACATACAGTGGGATTAAATTTATACATAAATTTATAATTTATGTTCATCTTATCCCCCCCCACACTACCATTTCCCGTGTTGGATTCGGGAAACTTGAGAATAGACAAGTTTCGCAAAAGCCGACTAACTCAGATATTGCAATCTGAGGAAGGCAACGGGAAACCACCACAGAAGTCATAATTCGCAAGCTATTCCACATTTATTATACGGTATATCTGCTGCTACTTTGTCGTCTAAAGATATCATAAGTTTGAGCTACGCATATAACAATGCTTTCTCAAAGATTGGTCATTCATTCGATATCAATGTAATTTTAAACTGTCAATATTTCAGTAGCTCGTTACCATTTAATTAATTATCTATACGATTATCATAGATATAATTTTTTTAATAAGTTGCATAATACAAAACTTATTGATTTAAGAATAGACATTGACGAAATAGATATTGCAGATTATTATTCTTTGCAGTTAAAATATTGTCTGAAATCTGAAGATTCTAAATATCACGTAAAATGTGAAATATGGAACTACTTTGAGAATTTATTTCTCTCAAATTCATAAATAGGATTAGTATTGCAGCACGATAGTTTTCTTTAATATTCACTGATGTTTGATTATGTTTACCTTAGATTAATTGATTTTTTCTGTACATGTATTTATGTTTACCATACAATTGGTGCAAATAAACTATATATTATACATGTCAAGCTGTTTCTTGTAGAAACATTATCGATATTAGGCCTATGAATTGTAATAATGGTGGAGTCAGTAGCACATCGGCTAAGTGTATACTAGGTTTCCATAGGTCCACGGTTGGAATCCCGGGCTCATGCGTCACTGATGCAACCTTTTACACCGCAAGACAAACGTTAAATTCGGCTTTCGCCTTTAATCAGAGGACCAGGCAAGGATGGCTACTGTTAATTATAATTACGGCAGCTCCATTGGTGCGGATTTCTAAGTTTTACCTCGAAGGCTAAATTAATCGTGGATGTGCGCTAACTGGCGTAGGCGCTACGCCACAAATGTTCGATTTTGAAAAAAGGAGAGGCAAACAAAAAGGAATATCTAGCGCAGACACGTACGTGCTATATAACCTGCGCGAAATTACGCGAAACAAAAAAATTAATGAAGACAAAGGACCTTTTCATAAGCGTATCGGTTCCACTGCTTTATCTGCATTAGACGGATCTTATGAACACATGCGGTTTTCGGAAGATAAATTAATGTAGCCTATATATACTTATTTACGCATATAAATAATTGTTATATAAATGGCCTATAACAATATTTTTACTAGCTGAAACTATCAGTTTCATTCTTATAAATGCGTCTAATAAAGTATTTTTATTGGAATCAGTATGCTGGATTGTATGATGTTGCGTTCATTGGTACGCCGTACTTTGTAGGAATTTGTGCGCAGGACCACAGTGTAATCATCCGCCGTGTGATAGAATGCAGCGGTTCTCAACATTTGGACTGCAGATCACATGTTAAATATCGATTATAATGTTTTATATTATACGACGGTGGTTAAATATAATGATCTCTTCAATGCGACAATGTGAAGGAAAAAGTTTTCACTTTTTTTCCACAGAATTTGAACTATATTCCGGTGTGCTTACTTAAGTTCATTGTCATTGAATAGTAGAATTGGTTAAGAAGATTACAGTTAGTAGCCTATACTAAATGAGACTTCAAATTATACAGTCGATCAATTTTAGTGCGCAGTCATCCGACGCTCAGACAAAACTTCCGTAAAGGTTCTCCGAGTTTCGATTGATTGATAAGTGCTCTATCAATATAACCGCTATAATGATAGAGCACTGAATACCAGTGCTGTGGTCCCGAAAGTGCACACAACTAATGTCGAAGAAAATTCTCCATTCAATGCAATATCTGTGATAGTCGTTCTTAACTAACACGTGCAGTTTTGCAATTGAACATATATTCTGCTTAATAGTTCTGATGTAGAAGCTATTTAAATATCATCGGAGATATTTAGTTGATCCCAGTGATACTCTTGATCCAATCAAGGTAGAATTGAACACTTGTGTACATGAAGACATCGGGATATCCGCGAGCACAGGGTATACCCCACGAAACAACGCCTATTTGCTGACCGTTAGCGATTAGTGGACCTCCGGAATCTCCCTGTCATGTAACAGTACAGAACCACAATACAACACTAAGAGGATTTATCGTCCGGTTTCTAACCCCGAAGACGACGTCGGGGACATTTCAACCATGCGATGGAAAAGCAAACAGTTCTATAGCCTACAGCCAGACACCTGTCTCTGACAGTCCAGTCCGTTACGGAAACAAACGTTAAGCTTAGGTTTATAGCTTCTTTTTTACATACAATCGGTCGTTCGTACGGTTATTGCTGCATCTCTTTCTAGTAAGCATGCATGTCATGTCTTAATGTTTAGACTCAGTGACGGTTCTAGCCGGAACCGGGGGGGGGGAGGCATGGCTTCCCAAATTTCCAACTGACCCTCTAAATATTTTCTGCCCCCTCTCCCAAATATTTGCGTGGCCCCCGTATAACCTACACACCTTTAATATTAATGTACATACGGTACTCAGATAATTTTTAGGGAGCCATGGTCCGGGGTAGATTCCCCAAATAATTTGGTCTAGAACAGCCTCTATAATTAGGCCGAACACGTTTCTCATCTTATTTTATAGGAAAAAGTTAATAAAAACATGACTAATATGAACAGGCAATCTATCAATGCTTCGCCACATGGCGGCGCCAAGGAACAAATTCCTGCACAGTCTGCGATATCGCTGGTCACGAGCAAACTATTGACCAACTCAGAAAGTTAATGCCATCAGAAAGAGGTTGTTTTTATAACATCTAAATTCCGTTGTTAGAGATGCATTTCAAAATGCTTCCACTTTCCACTTCTAAACGAAAGATGCAACTTCGGATGTTGGCCTCTGTTGGTATATTCTAAACATTTCCAGAATTCTGCAAGGAGCTACATTCAGACGTGTAGCCTAATACGGAAGTTGACATTTGTATAAAACCAGTAGGCTTATATTAAAATTTGAGTGGAACAGTGGATGCCAATACTTTCTGTGTGAAATTGACCCCTCACCCTACCCCTAACTCTATGCCACACCACAAAAGGACTACTATCTATATACACAATATACTATGTATATCCGCAATGTATAAACACAATGTATATACATTGTATGTACATTGCGTATGTATGATAGTTATGTTTGTTGTGTATGTATAATTGTATATCCCTAACAAAGACCATCTCATATTATAAAAATGCCAACTTCCGTAGCCTACTACACTTGTGAATTTAGCTATCCGGGATGATAAATCAGTAACTTTGCATACAAGTAGACCCTATATTGAGCGAGAGAATACCTGGCATGGCCCCTGCCCACCGCCAATCACCACGGCGGCGCAGATGTCAATCGACACCACAGTGTTAGCTTTCTTCTTAGATTGACAAGAACTGTCCTCAATGGTCAACAAAGTGTAACGCAGGGTTTGCGAACTTATCTGTTGATCTAACGACAGAAACATTTTTATGATAAGTACAGAATGAGATTTATAGAAGTAGGGAGGGGATGGGATTTGAGGGTTCGGCCTCTCTATTGGAAGTCCCGCCCACAGATTAGATGTTTCGCCACTTAGAGCCGCTTGAAGTACGAAATTTAAAAACATATTTCCAAAATTTAAGAAAATACGAGTATTTGTCTACCCCTCTATCTCTGAAGTTTATTAATTTACACACCAGATTTAGCGGATGGGCGGATGTTAAAAAAATAACATCACCCGGAAACCTAGCAAAATTCTTATATTTCGCACCAGTTTGATTAAGCCTATAGCTTTTGAAGTTCACAAACAATTTATTATTACGCTTTACGTTTGGTTAATGCAATGTATGCTACCTATATATTCAGTGTATTTATAACAAAGGTAGGTCAAGGCACACATTCAGATGCAGTCTATATTCTCGACCATTAACGAACACACCATTGAACAATCTAAATGGTCGATCCATTCACAACGGCGTTGCCATCAATACACCTAAAATGATGCCTCAATTTACTTGAACGCTATGGCTTCTGATGGTTCTACATTTTCTTCCTCAGTGGCTGCCTTGGTCGGCTTCTACCAAACACAGGCAACGATCGGTGGAACTATTCTTGAGTGCCGCGGATACAATACAGGAACGTTACATAATAACTATTTATATTCCATAAATGATATGCGGGTGGAGTATTACATGTCTAGAGTGCAGCTTTGCTGTCTCATAGATCTTGATTTCTACTCCGAGAGTAGGCCTAGTTTCACTTGCTGACCTCAACATTAGACTCTTTTGAGTCCACTCAGCCATCTGATGACAGGGGGAGAGAGGGGGAGGGAGAGAGAGAGAGAAAGAGAGAGAGAAAGAGAGAAAGAGAGACAGACAGACAAAGAGAGAGAGAGCGAGAGGGAGCGAGAGGGAGAGAGAGGGAGAGAGAGGGAGAGAGAGAAATTGAAGTAGGATTGTTCCTATGCAACCTATTTATTGGGAAAATATGTTTTAGGAGGTTGTTTTTTTATAATTTTATAATTTATACATTTGCGATTTTTATCTGATTTTTATCTGATAGCTATTTTTACACTTGTTCATTTAGCTAGTTTTATTAAGTCCACCACATTTTCAATAAATAAAAATAATGCTATTAGCTATAAATAACTAAATTAGCATAAATGGAAATAAGATATGGCCAGTAGCGTAACCAGGGGGGGGGAGTGGGTGCAGGGAGATCGGCCGCTTCCCTAGGGTCATTTTTCGATAATGGGGCCTTTTTCAAGAAATATTTTAGATTCTTCAATAAAACCTCCAAAAATATAAATCTATCGACAAGAAGTTACAAACGAAGCACAATTTACAATAGACTATGAAGCAGGCACACGCACCAATAGTATTCAGTAGGCCTATTATTGTTGTGAAGGTTCTTTTTTGGGCCGTGGGGCCTTTTCTTGGAGCGTAATTTTTTTGTGTCGTGGGACCTTTTTTAAATTTTCTCGCTCCCTCCGGTGTCAAAACCTGACTTCGCCACTGAATAGGGTCTAAGTGGCTTATAGAGGAATTTACCAAGTAATCACTTACCAGTAGTGACGTTATCCCAGAACAAGGCGAACGCAGTCCCATTAAAAGTTGCGTCAGCGTCTGGCAAACACAGTGGCTGAAGGTCATCGTTGAATGACATTGACGGCATGATCTGTCAAACAATCAACTAGCGGTAACGCTAAGATACCGTCGAGTCGATACTGATCCCTAGTGCGTAACTGACCGGTTTCCTAAGGGTTTTTAGCAAACAGGTGACAATTGTCATTAATCTAGCGGAAAGGTCACCCTTTCGGTCCATTACGACCATTCGTCAGACCGTGGTGCTCATATAAGAGTAGTGTCGCCGCTAGGGTTTAGGTTGGGTGTGGGAGAGGGTGGGGGGGGCACAAATTTTATTTGATTTTTACACACAAAAGCGAAGGGAGCCCCAAAGAAATGTCTTTCGCTCTGCGCGCAAAGTTATTAATAAAAATTGCTAGCGGAGCGAGCGAAATTTCTTTAGTGAGAGTGGGGGGGGGGGGCATATGCCCTAATGCCCCAATGGAAGCGACGCTACTGTGTAAGAGCAATTAGAATTGCATTACAATCATTCGCCACACATGTCAAATGTGCAATTGCGGGTTCGACTTAATAGATAGGCTACTGTTGGGCCTAGACAGTGACGCCCGGTGGCAGGATATTTTTCGACGCCCCTTTGAAAAAATCTTTCGCGCAACAATTTGTTGTATAGCATATCGTTTCATCTAAGATGTCCATTTTGACCTTTTATAAAATTAGCTTTTTCGGGAGTCCTAACAAAGTCCACCCCCCAATTGTCCTCAGTGGACCGCTGCCCCCCCCCCCACCCTGTACGGACGTCTTCTGTGCATGACCCTTTCAGGTTTATTTTACTTGACAATTAAAATTATTTAGGCTAATAATTATTGATATTCTTAATCAAAGAAACTTGCAATTAATCTTAGGGCCTATAAAATATATATGTTTTAACTTTATTAATATTTGGCCTACCTTAAATGTAGTGTAGGCCTGCATATTAACAAATGTGTCACCAATAGGCCTAAATATAGGCCTACTCACCACACATCTGAGAACGCTGTTTAAGGCAGGCGTCCTTTTTTCTTTGGTGAAATATGAGAGGCCGTAAAAGTTACGTTCTACGGGTCTACAAAAGCGAATGTAGGGCCTAAATCCCGTTTTCAGCTATCGAACGCATTAATATTTCAGTTTGTAAACGGGGCGCGGGTCAATAAGGTTTTCTTGTGGAAAGTGTACTAAAAATTTTATATAGGCCTAATATAGATGATATTATTGTGATTAGTGTGGCAATTCGGTTCAAGAATATAAGCAGTGAAGTGAACCCATATCTTTAATTGGAAAAAGGTGACATTGTAAAAAAACGGCTCCATAGTTGGTGCATTTTTTGTGAGGCGCCCCTCAGGCGCACCTCTTGGCCTGGCGCCCGGAGGCGACTGCCTCCACTGCCTCCCGTAGTTCCGCCACTGGGCCTTGACAGGAATACTCCGATCAACAGTTTTAAGTTTAGTGAATAGGATTATATTTGTTGAATATCTTAATATGTGGGCCTGTTTGTAATCGAGGGGTCCAAGTCGAGGTTAATCGGGAGGTAGGGAAGGAGCCCAATGTTTCAAAATATGCAATGCGTTGAGTTGATGGTGATAATTATTCGATGGTTAAATTGACGAAACCGTTCGTCAAATTAACTGATGATAGTTTATCTATTTTGCTCGTCCCAGAATGATTGAGTTTGAGCGTGCTCCAGAATGGTTGAGTTTGAGCGGTTCCAGCCTATAACACCTTGGAGGTGGGCAAGTTGGGGCCAATACCTGGGAGATTGGCAAATATGGGCCAATACCTGGGATGTGGGCAAGTTGGGGCCAATACCTGGAAGATAGCAAATTGGGGCCAACACCTGGGATGTGGACCAGTTGGGGTCAATACCTGGGAGGTAGGCAAGTTGGGGCCAACATCTGGGAGGTGGCAAGTTATGGTCAACACCTGGGAATTGGGCAAGTTGAGGCCAAAGCGAGTGAATTACACTTAAGCTCTTATATAGAAAGGAATTCATGGAAAAATATCCGGGGCAGATGAAAATCGATGAGGAGTGGGAAGGGGAGGGGGACGCACGGGATCTGAATCCCGTCTAGATCCTGAAGAAATCAGAGGCATAACAAAATAAAGGGGGAGGGCAAAGTATTGTGTATTAACAGATAGATCATGACGTCCTTGATGTCGTCGTCAGATAATGAGGCAGGCATTAAATTCGTCCTGATTGTTTGCTTGATGTCCGGGTGTTATGGTTCAAGAAAAGCCAATGAATGAGTAAAATGTGGGATCAGTTGGATGGCCCAATGATGTCGTACTTGCTGATAAGCAGGAAGCCACGGAATCGAGTCTCTGACGGGCCCGTCTCTTACGGCATCCATGTGATACGCAAGCCAACGATAAGCTTAAATTTCACCAGTGACGTCGCCGCTACGATTGGGGAACTGGGACACGTGCTCCCCCCCCCCCCCCGCACCCACTTACCTCCCCCCCCACCCTCCTCAACTCGGATTATAGAGAAGAACATATAGTGTTGACTAGAGTTATAAGAATGAGAGTCGAATTTCATTTATTGGTCTATAGGCCTACTATTATATGTACAACATTGTACATAGTGATGATAATTATCTCATGATTTGCCCCTCCTAACCATAAAATTAATCATGGCAACTTTTTTACGCAGGGCTTACACTTGACCCGCGAAATGGATAACTGACTGAGTTGCTTTTAGATTAATTGCATAAAATAGGCTAGATATCATCATGAATTACTATTATGCAGGGGCTTCTAAGACTATGGAAAATATAAGGAAGAGGGTTAATGTAAAGTTGATAACTGATAAAAATAGGTTAACCAAATATACTTCAAAACCTACTTTTGTGAATGCTAAGATATTTGATGAAAACCTCGTTGCAGTTCATTGTAAAATGGAAGAAATAAAACTTGATAAACCAATATATGTAGGCTTCTCTATTTTAGATATTTCAAAAACATTAATGTATGATTTTCATTATGGGTATATTAAAAAGAATTATGGAAAT
>JAQFZF010004936.1:0-10243 GCA_034695365.1 Enchytraeus norvegicus
ATTTTACAATATGATGTTTACTAACATAAGAAAGTAGACAAAATAATAGTATTCATTTTGTTAGATAGGTCAATAATTATATGTCCAACATTTCTATCACCGATTTGTCTACCTCTGTAGGGACCTAGGGTTATGTAATATTTCTCACAAATTCTAGAGAGAGCTATTAGAAAACAGGATGCGCATTGTCCAAATGTCCAAGGAACATTTTTATTTTCATATTTTCTATCACACTCGCTTATGAGCATAGGGTTGATTACAGGTTGACCAAATAATAAAGATTTAAACTTATGTGCATATAAAATATAGTCTTTAACACTGGCAAATTATGTTCATATACCTAGCGTCATGTGTATAAAAATAATGCTTTAACTACTGCGCTTTTTATTTTTTATTTTTCGACCGAAAAAAATATTTCCTTTTTCGGTTTTTTATTTTTCGGGCCGAAAAAAATATTCCTTTTTCGGTCGACCTCTATCAAGGAACACATATCAGCTATTCTTGAAGCCATTTATTCATTCTTTCTTTCTTTCTTCTATTATAGCAATCAGCAAGTCGATAGAAAGTGAAGTTAAAGATGATTTAATGTACACAATACAAACGTTCTAACATTTCGTGTTGGGCTGAGAATTCAGACTACATTTCGCACAAAACCCATTTACAACCTACTACATTGCGTACTTAATAAACATTGTTAGAGCCACTGTCTGACTCACTGAATTAAACCAACGATTATAATTAATAGACGCAGTAATGCTAAATTTAGTTCTAAATTATTAGGATACACCAATGTCATTAAAGATACAGGTGGGGGTGCTAATTCAGTGAAGCCTGGATAACAATTTGCATCATATTTTCCTGCTCCTGCAACAGCAGGAGCCTATTCCCTTTTTGGGAGAGCCTACCACAGCGGAATCTCCGCAGGTGGATGACGGCTATGACGTGTTCAGAGGTGTTGTTGTATCCGGGCTTAACGCTCCATGCTCAGATATATGGATCAAATCCTGCTAGGTGGCATATATGCCTGAAGCACGAGGGTGAACCCTGCCACTCATTACCTTCCTCCTTAGATACTTTTATTAGTATAACCGTTGTTTTTATGGATAAATGGGCACGCACCGTGTTGGACCCTTTTCCCTTTCAGCATATGTGCTTTCCGGCTGCGCTTGGGTGGACCAGTTGGTATGACTTATGCTGTCTGAGACATCTCTGATATCGTCGTCAGATGATGAACCGGACGTTAAACCGTTATTTGATTTTTTTATTTTGAACCCTCCCAAGTATGTCAGCACCACGGCTGGCATCATGAGTAAACAATACCAACAACGACAAGATATTGCTTGAACAGTAAATTGGGCTAATTCTTTGCAAAAAATCTGCGAATGCTCTAGAATTCTCCGTACCAATCAAATAATGAATATCTCTCGATCGAAATTTTGTGAGCTCTTCTGATTCACGCAATATTGCTAAGTTTTCTGGCATGTGATATTCTATGGGAACCTACTCTGTAACACTAGATGCAGAATATAAATGAATTGCTGTAATGGTTTTGCAGCTATGGGACACGCATGACGACCTAGGTATAATTTGCAGTGATTATTCATTACAAATCTCGAATTTAGGTTTATTGTTCCGCGCGAAATCGAAAAGGGAAAAGAGCGACATGTTAAGAAAGGTTTGTCTTCATTTCCCTTCTAATATATGAAGTTAAAATTAAAGCAAATAAAAAATAATAATTATAAAAACATAAAGACAAAATACAACAAAGAAGAAAGGATACTAACATGTGCGTATCTCATGTGGGAAAATCTCTGGGGAAAATGTGGCCGTGCTATCGTTATGTAGGCCTACACGGCACAGATTCATACACAATCTCGCTATTTGAGGAGCACACCATCGATAATGTCAAACAATTTGATTCCGTCATAAAGGCACTGTCCCAACCAATTCTAAAATTATGGGCTTTATCAAGGGAAACTAGGGCTCTGAGATGGTTTCGATTTGCTTTCTTTTCTAACTTCGTTCGTCGGATTCTACGTACGATAGCCTACACATGCTGTTTTCGATTGATCTATTCTTAAGTTTTCCTGATTCAGCACGGCTACTGGTAATTCTCTAGAAACTCGTGCGAGAGAATCCGTTGATTATAATCCCCCCCTAGATTCGCTGAATTTGTTTATAAATCTTATCTCTCTCTATCTCTCTCTTTCTCTGTCTCTCTCTCTCTCTCTCTCTTTCTCTCTTCCCGTTCAAGCAAGTACCTTTGTGCCTTGCGGTCATATTTGCGTAACCGTTTAACTAAAGGAAACGTGCAGTTTTAGTAGTTGAGTTAGTGCAGTAGCGCCCATCGTATGGCAATCATGCCTGTTGCTCTAACGTTACAACAGTTTAGTATTTTATTTAAATAAATATAATGGAGTTTACTTAAGCTATAAAGCTTTAAGCTATTATGCCGCTTCCAACGGAACTCAATTATGTATTATTGGTTACTTAATAATAGTAGGCCTATAAATTGCTAAATTAAGCTTTAACTTTCGTCTCATAGTGCTCGATGTGTCGAAGATGACGCAGCACTGTAAGTACGTTGTTGTTGTACTTTATACGCTACTTTAGAATAGTACAAATTACTGCCCATTAGGTATTATAAGCTACTTATTAAAGTAGAAATTACTATTAAGTATTATAAGCTACTTAAAAAAATAAAATTACTGTATATTACGTATCACATACTTATTTATTATCGTGACGTTCCTGACATCGCCTTCGGGTGAGAAATCGAACGTTAAATCCTCATAGTATCGATAGATGAGGATTTACTAATTGATTGTTAACTGTAAGTTAAATAAGCTTATTATTTTAAATATGATAAACTTTGTTTAATATAGACTAATCAGAAGGTTACGTGCTCTGATCGGCGACCACAGAGAACGCTTATTTCTATAATAGAGACTGTCTGTGGCCCTCCAACAATAATTATAATACTGTATGCTTCCGGGCACCTTTGGGTGTCAAACCTGATAATATCGTCTTTAGATGATGAACCGGTCGTTGGGACGGTGTTTGAACATTAACTAACTAAAATAAAATAAAATAAATAGTTAAGGTTACTAACTCACTTTTTAGTCTATTTGATAAACTGATCATAAAGAGTTGAGCAATCTACCACTTTAAGCAGCGTCTGATTTTAAATATAATTATTATGAAGATGGTTAATGAAAGTATAAATTATAGGTCTATTTAATAATGAAGAATGCATTGTTGTTTCGTCAGTGTTTTGAAATAAAACACAATTATTTTTTAACTTAGGCTAATTTTTTTTTGTAAATTTTCACGCATGACATACGCACATGCTAGATCGCGCAGGTACTCGATAAACCTTCAATTTGGGTTACTCATTTGTTGATTGACCTGGAATTCATACCCGGATCGCATGCTTCTGAGGCAAACACTCTACCAATGCTCCAACCCCTTCGATATTTAATATACACCTAAGGAACTTTTTTGTACGTATAAATGTGCACATGGTAAAGTCCTTAACTACGACACAGGCTGTTTGAAGTTCAAATACGACGAGTTGCGGTTTAATTTGTTACATTTCTATTACGGTATTTTTACATAGAGCCTAGATGTTGTGCGCGTTAAGTTCCCAAATGAAGTCTATTATCATAACTCAATAGGGGGCCCTTGTGTACATTGCATGTGAAAATATAGAAAAAAGTTCATTACGTCCAACGTCACGACGCACTAGATTTCTTATATTTTAAAGCAGTAGGGGCCTAGTAGTAGTAGTTGTAGAAGTAGTAGTAGTTTATTAGTAACTTCATGATATACGCCTTTATTTTTATTCTCTTTGGTAAATATTATTGCAATGTATTGAATTTCTAACACTATGAAAATAAACAGTTCGTATTTCTTTTTGGACCACCAACTCTAGACGACAACAGTTTGAAAGTTTGTAACATATATTTTGTGTAAAATGAGTGAATGTTTGTTATAATTTATTAATGTAATTTCTGTTTGAAATTGACTATTTCTCTTTGTTGCAGGAATTTTCAGCAATGTTAATGGACATCAAATAACGTTTAGAAATGTATCTATTTAAATATAGCGCGTTTTATGCCATCCTGTTAATCCTAATCTTTTCGAGAAGCATTTCTGCCCAGGGATGGTGCTCGAACAGGCAGTTTGGCGTAGGATTTAGTGTCAACCGAGGAGTTAACGGTATGTACGGAAACAATGTTATTTATCGCAACCCCGCCAACACCGATGACCAACTTACCATAGACTCTTTGGATTCCGATGATTGCATTACCTATATAGATCCAACAGCAAAGCTTCCCAGTGGATGGCTCAGGCAATACCATGCCTATATCAGCTGCAGAAACAATTGGTCCACTCCTAGTCTTCAAATATGGAGGCATATTGATAGAGCGAACAAATATAAGTTGATTTGGACTTTCTACGCCTATGGCATATCGGAATGCAATCAGTACAGTTGGACCATTACTGAATGCCCTGCCGTTCAGGAAGGTGATGTACTTGGTTGGACCGATTGCGGTGGATTTGGTGTCAGTCGGGGTCTTGATACAACTCGAAATAACAATAATTCAACTCAAACGTTTTCAATCGAAGTAGGCGATATACTCAGAGGAACTACATTAGATGATACTCAAGCATCAAATGCTAAAGTTACCTTCTCACTCGCTGCTACCGTTTCGAAAACATACTGCTACGGTCCCGGGTATTCTGACCCATTTCCAGAGGATACAGTTGCTCCAAGTATCGTTCCTACAACTCGGATATCGGGAAGGGATCCAAACATTCCCCTGGTGGTCGATGGGGGTAAAACGCAAAATACTGGATTGAGCGGAGGGATAATTGCAGCAATTGTGGTCTCAGTGGTTTGTGGAGTTCTTTTGATCCTATGCCTATTCTGCTGCTGCTTCTTTATGGCAAGAAAAAGAAAAGAAGAAAAAGAACTTAGAACATCGACTGAGAATTTGGAAACCGGATCAACAACAAATATCGCTGGCAAGCAGAGGGCGGGAGTGTTGAATAGATATATAAGCGATATCGGGAGTGAGAATCTTAAAAATGAAATAAAAAATAATCTTAAAAAAGAAAATATCGAGAGAAAAGTTACGCCTTCTTCAACAGACGGGACTAACCCAACCGGTCCGGCCTACGAAGAGATACGCCCAACTCCGCCAAAAACCCGACCAAAACCCATCGCCCCAAATTCCGGGAAAACTTTCACCCCGGGTAGAGAATATTCCACCTTAGGGCCTACAACGGAATACTTATCCCCAGCTCCGGAATACAGATATACGTCCCTTATTCCAGGTGGGAATAACGAGTCTAGTGATAATAAAGGAAACCCTAAATATGTCAACGATAAAAGTGTGATCCCAAGATCGCCTAGTGGGGTAGTGACAAGTCGACCTAAAACATTGGATGCCAGTAAACTAGTGGCAGACTCTCGTCTAAAACCTCCGGTGAATGTGAGATCAAATTCTGAGAAGACCCCTCCGAGAAGCAATATAGAGGCAAATAGAAATGTTGGAGATGATGGATATTTGGAGATGATTTATAAATAAAAATAATTACCTTTTGCTCAATCGGCTGAAAACTATACAAGGCCAGGCATTACGTAGGACGGTGAGCTTGCAACTTGCATTGTCTGCACCGAAATCGTAAGTAGAGGTTTCGGGGGCAATGTGACGTTAATCATCTCGTTATGGCTCGGGGTCTATAACCCCAAACACGCACTATCAGTAGAAATGAGGAGACAGGCTAATATACAAAATCACGCCATTTCATTTTTTGTAAGTCTGATTTTATTATTATTAGCTAAACAATTGAACCATTCGTCGGCTACTTGTTTAATTCATATTTTCGAATTTAGCAAGAAAAGAGCACACCTTCAATACAGTTAATAATTTTATAACAAAAATTCATTCGCCGTCTGGAGCCCCAATAGTCTGTCAATTTGACATATTTTCAGACATTTTGGCCAATATATCTTGAAAATGACAAATCTGGAGAGTTTTCTGCGTGGAATATTAAGTTTTGTTTTCAATAAGTCACTAATCTCTATTCATTATATGGTATAATGTTACTTTACATTATACAGTTCTCCGATAAGTGTATCAAGAGTATTGTGTGTGTAATTTGTAAATATTTTATTTGTTTGATTCCAAACATGAAAACTGCACAGGTTTTCAGATTCATAATTAGTCTTCTCTACTCCTGATTAATCGTACCTTTGCCGTAGATGCAACAAGCGCAGATACAGGATTAACCTTCCTGGAGCCAATGGGGTTATTGCCCATTCTCAACGGTATTTGGATTGTTCTTTGTAGCCTCACCTTGGATTTGAACCCGCGCCACTTCGATATCCTGCAGAATAGTGCGCAACCGTAACCGTTAGACTACTACCGTACCAGCAGAAAATTTCTCCATTGTAATATATTAACACACATCTCATAATTGTATCCCAATCCCAACCTCAACCGTAACCCTAAAAAGTGAAGCAAAATAGAAAATGACGAAAACAATGAAAAATGTATAAATAAGATCAATATATCGTAACGACAATAATTGCTTGACCTTAGTTTAACCATCCAGGAAAAATGTCAACTTACCACCCCTTCACGGAATCGAATCAATGGGGTTTACTGCTGTGACATTATTCTAAGAATGTTTGATTTATCTTGTAAATATTACAATATGGGAATGCCTGACTTTGTATGTACCTGTGAATGTACCTAACTATTTCTATTTAATTTGGCCAGTTAACAGTATGTGTCTCTTTTTTGTCATATTGTTGAAACTGTGACTTGATAAAGGTCAATCTATGATGTCTTTTAATAATATTACATCCTGCACTTTTTATATGCTTAAATTCATAAAAGAAATTATTTCTTGCATTGATTGTTCCGACACCCTAATAAAAGATTGAATTTAATGTATTTGTATATAATAAATATTGTAATACTAAATCGATCTCGTCTAGATTTGGACTGCCTGGTACAGATCCAGCACAGGTCTAACGTTGATATCTACACCGAGCATGACGGCCTTAGTTTAGAGCGGCAATGCTTAGAGATCAGAGCCAAGCTTGAGCCGCCTCGCCCTCTCACTGCCACTGAGAGGTTACAATCAATGTCAACGTCCGGCTCCTCACCCTAAGGTGATAATCCTGAGACGCCAGCGAGCATTCGTTACTGTTTCGTATCGAAAGATGCTGTCAGAGACGGACGCGGCTGGGGCTCAAATACGTGACATACTGCTTAACGAGCAAGCGTGTCACCGACCACGCTATCAAACCGGGACATAATAATAACAATGTTGAAGAGATTTTATCGTTGATTTTTCAAAAATAATTCGGGTTTAATGTCAGTTTCCTCATCCAAGAATGAGCTTACTTAAATTAAAATATATAGGCCTAGTTAGAAAAATCTATAGATAAATGAATGCATGAAATTCTCTCGAAATCTGACATTTTCATTGTCACGGATGAAGCTATATAATCCGTGACATCTTTGTATGTTTGCCTAATTGTCTGCTGATCCACTTGTGTACTCGTTTTAACTCCTGTAGGCCTATAAATGCCTGACAGTAGGCCTAGTATAAGAAATTAACCCACTCTAATTTTTAACATATTGAGTAGCGACTAATTTCAGTCCGGTTTAGAATTAATTTTCATGATTTTGTCTTAATCTCTGCTGTGATTGACTGCAGTAAATATGGATAGGGTTAGGGTTAGGGTAATGGTTACCCGGTTAGGGTTAGGGTAGGGGCAATAGTTAGGCTACTGCTGAAATTCGTTTATGTTAAGTTTGAATTCGTGAAAATTTGCAATGTAATGCGAAGCCGGACGGCAATTAGCCGCTAGTCGTATTTGTAAGATATACAACGAATGGTTACTCAACACTTTTATAGTGTAAATATAGTGGAAGTTTAGAACACGATTTCTGAGTATTATTTCTCAATGGAGAGCTAAATACGTTATAACTTATTTAATAAACCTACGATTTTATTAATTCTATGACGTACAAAGTTACACATAAAATAGGACTATGCAGATTGTAAAATAAAAAGTTAAAGCCCACACTATGCGAATAACCAGTCTTCATTCATGAAATGAGCCGCATAAGTCAAAGCAAGAGTCTTACTAAAGGATGCACTGTCTGTTTTATTTTTTGTGATTTTTGCTCCATTCCAGAAAAGAATTGCACTCAGTTGGAATGATTCTATATTTGCAAGCATGCATTGAAATGTTTGTATTGTAAAGCCAATATCCTGAATGCAAAATGCAAATAGTAAATATTTAACTAGTAAACAATCACAAATTTGTAATATTGCCTTTCCAATTTTTAAAGGTTCAATTTTATTAGCCCTTTCAAAAACGACGATAAGCTTACGTTAGTGATTACCAGGTAATAATTTGGAGTAGTTCGCTTTTTTAAACGGGATCAGCTCCGCACTATGAGTCAGTATTGATTCGATGGTGCTTTGACCTTGACATAGTCTTTCGTACTAGTAGGTTTAGTCATGAGTCAATAGCTGCAGGTCCACATAGTTTATCGGGTTTAATTTGAACAATATATAATTATAGTCGGATAAACAAAATGCCGTTAGGCCTTCCTATGTCATGCGTGCCTACATAATAAAAATTCTTAAACATACAACATACCGGTGTCGATAAGGACTATCCAAACCCTGCTAGGCGGCATCTCTGCCTGATGCCTGGGGGTGAACCCTGCAATCTTCCCAATGAGAGGATAGAGAATGTTAGCACCACGGCAAGTTAGCATCCAGGGTCAGCAACAACAACAACAACTATGTCACCACCGATATTTATAGATTCAGTCATCGTTTGGTCGACTCTTAGCACTCAATAGGCATTGGAGCTCTATTTTATTAGTAAGTCAAGCATCATTAGTATCATAGTCGGTTTTATGGATAAATGGATATGCACAAGACTGTTGACCCTTGTTCTCCTTCAACACAAGTTTGCATCTTGTTTATGTAACTGGGTTTGAGTGGACCAGTTAGTATTGATTGAGCTGTTGAAGACGTCCCTGATATCGTCCTCAGACCATCAGACAGACGTAAAATCCATACTGTATTGTATTGCATTAATCATGTTTTGCAAGGATAATAATCATTATAACTCAATGTGAATTACTAATGATTGATGACGTACACAGTAATATTATCAACTATCAAGGAAATTACTGTAATTTATATCCATTACTGTATGTGTTTATCATACAAACTGAGTTTCTGAGTAACATGCCTACTTGCATTTCTAAATATCTACATTGCTATAGTTGTCAATCAATCGATCCATAAATATCTAAATAAATAAATAAATCACTAGCTTTTATATAGAGTACTCTTAATAAAGTCGCAGAAACACTGTATATACACCGTGGCCCATAAATAATGACACTATTTTGAATGCTCATAACTTACTCAATATTTAATCAATTAACTTAGAAATTGCATAATTTATCAACAACTATTCCGTAAATGTTCCATTAAAATATGTTAGCATTCAGTAAAGGGGGTAAAAAGTTATTGTGGTTTGAAAATGATCTAATTTTTTTGGACGCTCATATGATGGAAGATTATACATAACGTCATCGATCAATGTTATTATGGCATTTTTACACGTTATTAATCTCATTATTAAGCAAAGCATTGCCGCTTTCGCGACTGATTCCCTACCTTCAATTTATTTATTGGCTCGAGAGGAGCCGTTTGTAATATATATTGCAGCTTATACTCAAAATGCCCGCCAGAATTATTAATGCAAGTCTTCAATCGTACTCGCCACTCTTTCAAGCCACAATCCAAAGTGCTCAGTCGAACTGACTCAACTCGTCAAAAAAGCTCTTCTTCAAATGGCTAACATAATATGGTATCCGGCTTCGATACACCCGCTCATGTAGAACGCTCCAGATCCTGTAGTCCACTGGATGTAGTCTGGACTGTTTGGCGGCAGTGGATAGATGAGTTGAGCGCTGCAGAAGCTTGATTATCTCTCGAGCTCTGTGGGCTGGAGCACTGTCCTGCTAAAAACTGACATATTCTCCAGATATTTCTCTATGGATATTTCTCTCTATATTAGGACTGGCGCTGTGCTAGGATGTTGATAGATCATAGCGACAGGCCAACGGTCCCTGACCCAGTTAGAAATGACGCGCGCATTACTACCAGCTTGGCAGGAGCT
>JAQFZF010004937.1:0-10242 GCA_034695365.1 Enchytraeus norvegicus
GCTGGATACCTGGCGGCGAGCCCTGGAGGAGCGCTCCCAAGGACGAAGATAGAGGGGTCAGCACCACGGCTGATCCTTGGGTGAGCAACAACAACTGTCGTGCCTGAGGTGAACAAATAATAATAAAGAAATTAATAGTAACAAGAAGGACTATTCGATATAAACAGTAACTATAAACCTGTAAGATAGTGAACTACGTTATGTGTAATAACAATCACTTAGTGTTCTTATGATTGTTATTGATTGATTGATTGATTGATTGATACTATTATCGTGCTATGTTTACAGCTGGTAACCAGACAGGAACTGCCAGACAGCAACAACAACAGAGCACGGCTTATGACTTTAGCCACTATAGCAGTGAGGTTGGTCGAGCAAACCAACATGGTGGCTATCAGCAGAGTTCTTACCCCGGCGCTGCCAATCAAGGTATAGTAGTGGGAATAATAAATGTTTATAGTCTGTTTCCTCATCCAAGAATGATGTCAGGGGCGTCGAACAGCATCTAGCCGCAATCAATCAATGAGGATTTAACGTCGGTTTGACAGCTTGGCTATGTAACCCTTAATACATTTACTGTTATTGCGGTTTTTGCATTGAGCGGCGCTTTGTAAATAACCTGATTGATTGATTAATAAATATATTGATTGATTGATTCTTGGCAGGTGGATCCTACCAAGGTCAGGGCAGTTCCTACCAGGTTTCCCCCAGTGCTGGTAGAGACGTTGGAAGTGGCACCCCAGGGACTAGGGGTGCTCCAGGGACTAGGGGTGCCACAGGGACTAGGGGTGCCCTGGGGTCAAGGGGTGCCCCGGGGACACGAGGCCACGTTGGTAGAGGCTCTTATGGTGCCACTGCAGAAAGATCTTATGGTACACCAGGGGGGAACCAACAGGGTAGTGGTAGGGGTAGGGGAAGTGGGGGTAACTTGAAGGCTGCGTCCAACAGCCAGTGGGTAAGTGGGGGTAGTCAGGCCATCGGTAGTTCCTATGATATGGCTGAGCCCACAGGGGAATATGGGACAGGATACTCGGGGTATGATGCTGCAAGTGCTGGGAATTATCAGGCTGCTTCATATGATGCATATGGAAATCCAACTGGGGCAAATAATTCCAATAGCTGGGGTTATTAAGTTATATGGTGAACTAATCGTGACAGTTGTAGAAAAACACAAGTAGTAAAAGAGACGTTGGTGTTGATACTAAATTAAATATATCTACTATATTGAATAGCTGCAGGATATTCATCTTTTAACAGTTAGTTTATAACACCTTTAGTACTGATATAATACCGTGGCAATAATGCAGCTTCATTGTAATTTCATTCAATTGGAATTGCACTGTAGTGAACTGGTATTAGATGGCAACAGTTGTATAACTAGAGATATTGAATTAAGATTGGGCCAGCCATTTAACAGAGCACAGATAAGTTGAGTTTACTAGTAAACTAGAAGAAAAATTCTGCATCAATGGGCAGCAATACATAAAATAACATCAGTAGATCGTCGAATGGGCAAAATAGTTGAATACAGGCAATATGGAGGATTAGTTATGATTATAATTTGTTATATTTTTACGTCCCTGACATCACCTTCGAGTGAGGAACCGGACTTTAAATCCTCATTGAATTATGTACTAATATATCATATTGTAACTACTATGATATATTAGTTACAATTAAGATTATGATTGGTTGTTGCATGAAGCTGGTTGGTGAATTCAAGTAACATCTTGAAATCCTGTGCTGGAACCAGCAGTTCAAGGCTAAAGCCGAATTTAACGTCAGTTTTATCTCTAGAAAGGGATATCAATGCCGGGCGAGCCTCAGATTCGAACCCCGCACATACTGATCCACAGTCAGAAACCTAACCGATCGTGCCTCTGGCTCCTGCCGGTTGATGAAACAATGGAAACATTTGGGTAAATAGGAATCAAATCTACCCTATTTTCGAATATCTTAGAAGTAGATATATCTTAAAATATCTTAGCATATCTTCACGTTACAGCTCTATGTTTAAATTTTTTTAACAAACTTTCTTTCTGTTATCGCATAGGCCTATTATTAATTTCACAACAATGATATCTCTATGAGAATTATTATTAGAAAGACTATGGATTGTGATTCGAGTAACATAAGAACTGCCTGTCTAATTATGTTATCGAGGAATTAACTTTAGTATTGGAAAAAACTGTTAACAAATATGTTTTGTGCTTAAAATAATATCTGATCTAAATAACATTAAATTTTGTAACTCATTATAAAGTCAAGTGTAATATATTTTGTGTAATTTTTCTCGCGAGAGACTGAGAGCGTTAGACTTCGATTTCGTCAGCTAGCTTGTGCAGTCTTCCAGAGTGTGTCATGGTAAATACTCAGACTGCTGCTCTTAGCAATGGAGAGTAAAGCAGCTGAAGTCTAAAATTCAATGAGCGGCTTGACCGAGTATTCTTGAATTTGTTACCCCTAGAATCAAACTCTGCTGTGCTACTACTAGACCAATCTCTTTAGAGCCACTTGGATTCTTTATAGTACTGTGTGTTAGAAAACTAAGCTCCATATATCGAGCTCATTCTAAAGCACTCTAGTGCTTGCGTTACCACCCGAATAAGTGGCAGTAGAGCATGGAATTTAAACCGCACACCTGTGGAACACGTGTGGATAGGAATGCTTCAACCTTTGTTAGTGTCTGTTTCCGTATCGAAGGATACTGTCAGAGACAGACCCGGCTGGGACTCGAACCTGTGACATCCTACTTATCGAGCAAGTGTGTTACCGACTATGTTATCCAACCAGGACAATGTGAGCTGTATGAACATTCAAGATTATTAAAGTAGTTGATAATTATCAAAGCCAATGCTTATAACATTAAAATTATTATTTATTCTCATGCACAATCCCAGCAATAATTTACTCTACATTTAACACGTCAGTTTATAATGTACATTAAAGTAGAAGTAGCCCATATTGATGGTAGAAACAAGCGACTATCAAACACATAACACACAAGCTTAACGTAGTACAGCTATGTAGATGGCATTATACAATAGCGGACCAACCCACATCAGCCAAAATGTTTTCATGTAAACAATTTCTCGGAATTATTTCATAACATTTCAAATATTTCTTGATATTTACTAAATATAATAGTGTTTACAATACTGGCAAAAAATTATACCCTCAGTTTTATAGTTTTGAAACAATTTCCATATAATATAAACTTTTACGTTTTGTGGGTTGGTCCACTCTTACGTAACACCCTTCAATAATAGAAAACATGCACAAATCTATCGATGCTGCTGTGTAGTGTGGGCATACAAACACAAATGCAATATTGCGCTGATTATATTTGCTAGGTTTGAAGTGTATACTTAAAGCTACTAAGGTTTTTCTAAGTGATGCTGTACAAATGTATCGAAGAAGCGTAGGGAATATATCAAATATTTTCCTGATAGAACGAATTACTGCGCGAATTGCATACATTGGCATATTATGCCACCGCTTATGTACATATTGTATAAAAGCATCCATACAATGTATACCAACGCACACTATACAGTTACATCAGCATAGTTTAATCGTGTGGCGCTACAGTTAATCGTCTAGACTGCTCATCAATACGTGCTTGTTGTGAATGTCCGACTCTCACAACTTTAATAGACTTTCGAAATAAAAAATTGACATTAAATCTAACTTTAACCATTTATGATTTCATTTTATAATAAAGGTTTAACGTCAGAGCTTATATTATCGCTTCTGTCCAGTAACTATAGTAGTCGCAGAAACTGAGGTCACGTGCCCAGTATTAGTGTTTGTCAGAAATTAATACCGAACAGTTAGTCAGTCTACTATTCTACGACAAATTGAATTCAAAGTGAATAGTCAGTACAGTACAGTCCTAATTCAGACGCGGTACTTTCTTAATTGTAAGTTGTTTTAAAATAATTTCAAGCGCACGTTGAAAGAAGCAGAAATGAATAATCATAGACGACAAAGAAATTCACATGAACAAATTCACTATCACTTTACAACATCTAAATTATAACCATCTCATCACTCACATTAACATCCAATAACATCAATGCGAATTGAACGTCCGTTTCATCATCTGACGACAACATCAGGGAAAATCACATCACTTCTGTGTTATCACGAAAACTGGTTAAATGGCAAGCGAAAATTATTCAGTAGGTTTGCTCAGCTGACCAAAGCCAAAACAGGAAGACTTCATGAAATTTACAAACAAAAGGTGAGCCGAGATGAAGTAGTTAATTTTTTATTATTGTGTATTTATGGTTTACAACAGATTGGTTAGCGAGTCTTTTGTCTCACAGGCTGCCAACTTATAACAAAAGAGATGAGAAACTTTTCTACAACGGAACGTTCTGCAATATTAAAGAAAATCAACAAATGCTATCAAATGCAAACCAAAACAGTTAGAAAAGTTAATGTTCAATATTTTAAATGAGTGAAAAAGTTAATGTTCAATATTTTAAATCTGTGAAAAACTTTTTATGTGAGTTAGTTTATTGGCGTATGACACTTCTATTAACATCTTTATGATTCAGTAAACCAGGGATACTTGAGTGAAACACAACGTTATAGGTATCACACTTTCCATGTCATTTTTACATTACTGCCCAGTACAATACATGCGGACACATAGAACAAAAATAGCTCAAAATTACTTAATTTGCAAAAAAACATACACTGAAAATAAATTAATTTGTGCAACATACAAATCACATATACAACAGGAAGAGTAGAATAGACAATTAGGCATACCTCAAACGCACATACATGCAAAAAAGCATTGGAATAAATATGCAAACACACATCCAACGGGCAAATACACATACCAATGTATTTCAGAACATAGAAACCGACATTAGGACTATACAAATGCACATTTTCATATATAGGCAAGCATACACATACAAACATACCCATTAAAGTATATACCAGCATTTTCTAAATACTAAGGTAATATGGAAAATCGCCGTTAGACATTAACCAGTGGCATATATATAACAAGGAGTTAACGATGTCTTGACACCACTTATTCAAATACCATTACAAGTATTAATACAGAATTGTTGGGGAAAGTATAAAAATAAATCAGGTACAAAGAATTTACTATTCTTTGTACCTGATTTTCTATTGATTCTAAGAAAGAAAAAGTTAATAGCATTACATACTTTACAAACTTTCTAGCATGCTTTAGATTATAGACAGATTATAGATTTAGACAGATTATAGAATTTATTTTCTTAGGATCACTTTTTAATGCAAAGATTTTTATTATGTTTGCCTGAAAAGTTACATAAGAGATGACTTTAAATATTATTCCCATAGAGCAAAAATATGATTCTGTGTCTGTTTCTTTATCCAACAGTGATGTTAGGGAGTAAATCCGATAATACGGAAAGAATTTAATCACTAATTATATTAGAATTTATACTAAATTAACATTGTAATCCAATATACATAGTTCTAAATGCTAACACCAAATCTTACATCAGTTTTGCGACCCGACGACACCATCAGTGATGGGCGGGCCCTGCGATTTGGACTGTGAACCTATGAAACTCAAGTCTGACACTCAACCGATGTGCTATCGGTTCAAATGTATAATTCACATGTAATTAGTTTCCTCTCTAATCACAAAATCACTCATATTCCTCATTCTACACCACACATAGGCAAACACACACAGCAAATCAATCAATCAATCAATGCGAATTTAAAGTCCGTTTCATCATCTGACGACGACATCAGGAACAAATAAAAAAGTGCAACACTGAGACATCAAAAGAGAGAGAAGTGAAACAAGACAGACAGAGAAAGAGAGAGAGAGAGAGACAGGGGAGAGAGATAGAGAGAGAGAAAGAGAGAGAGAGAGACAGACCGGGGAGTGAAATAGAGAGAGAGTGAAAAAAAAGACTAAACATGTAAGACAAAAAGTGGTAGAAATAGAGATAGGAATGGATTACAAGAAAAAGATCATTACATTCCATTCGGTCCCACCGTTGAAACTTTATTTATTCACACATTTAACACATTGTAGGAAACTGGATTTAATTCTTATGCAGTAGCAATGCGCGACAATTAAACACACTCAGTTTGTAACTTCGTAATATCTCTTATTATGAAGCCTATCCTTAATTGCAGCATATAAAATTCAAACATAAAGTTTAATGTTTAGCAGAATATTCTGAGAAAACCGATCTTAAAATTTAGATCCCAGATACTAAACGAATAATACTAAAAATAAACGCTTATAGAACTCGCTTATTGCCTCATCCGAGAATGATTTCAATAATAATACCAACAAGCATCCAAATTACATCAAATATTGGAGGATGGGGGTGTCCTATATTAGCTCAAGATTTCCAAGTACAATGGGACTCATAATAACGTGATTCTACAGAATTCTCGGCACCAGGGGCCCTCAATATTATATTATCGCTCACGCCCCCGTCATTAACTTTTTAAATAATTATAATTAGAGCACTGCCCAATGGCCATTCACAGAATTTAGCAGTACACACACACCGAGCTCAATATTTATCCAGTAAACTAAATACATATCGCAACACGCTGACACATGAGCCAACACACTGACACATGAATCAGCACGCTGACATGAGTCAACACGTTGACTCATAATGCAACACGCCTATACGAGTCAATTTGTCGCGCACTGCGCAATAACCAAGTAGTCTATCCAATATGCCATATATACAATGCAGTATGCAGCTACACACAGTTCACCCGCAGTGGGGGGGAGAGCCAATATTGTGGGGGTAGACTAACAGCAGCCCCCTCCCTGACTGCCACTGGGGCCCCCTGACGCACCCCCAGCCCCTCTAGACTGGGGCTGGTGGGGCCCTAGCTTTATGCCGTTAGCCTGCGAACATAACACAAGCACATATATTTAATATAATAAATATTTTAAAACAATACAATAGAATGAGGATTTAACATCCGATTCAGCACCTCAACCTGAGGTCAGGGACGTCTCAAACAAATTATGCAACTCCAAGCAGCCCGTTACAATCAATCAATCAATCAATGAGGATTTAAAGTCCGGTTCCTCACCAGAAGGTGATGTTAGGGACGTCCCAAGTGGGATTTGCAACTACAGACAGCATCTTCCACCAGAACACTCCTATAAATGCACAAGTCGAAAGAGAAAGCGAGATCCAAAACAGTGCAAGTCAGTTATCCAAGGCAAGAAGGTCTGTTAGAACAGATCTACATGTAGGGTGGAAAGAGATGAGCTTTGAGCTTGCCCTGGAAAGTAGTAATGCAAGTACAAGATCGCAAATTTTGTGGCAAAGAATTCCATGGTGTTGGAGCAGCAAAGCAGAAGTGATAAGACAAAGTCTGTCTATTTCAGTTTGAATGTCTGGCACCAACAGAATACACTTGCCAATGTATAGACTGAAGCGAAAGCAGTACCCGATGTAGTGCAAGTCATTAGCCATGGCAAGAGAAACAGATTTAAGGAGAAAACAAATCGGTCAACAGCTGGCAAGCTGTACGTCGATTGTTGTAATAAATCGAATGTCGTAAAGCATGTACAATATACATGCCAGAAGAAACAGCGGCAAAGAATTCAATAGTGTTGGAGCGAAAAACTTAACAATCTTATGATATATATTTTTTCCAGCTTTTATTTCTACACTTGTCAACCGCATGTGTTTACAGGGTTTCCTTCTTATTTTCTGTTTGTGAAATTTTTTGTAGTCTGCCGGATCTTATAAATATTAGATTCAATTCTTAAGTGAAATTAGTTTTACGGTTATCGTATTGGCTTCTTGGTGCACTATGCTATCATGGATGATGGGTAGCACATGATTTATAGCTGATTTAATAGTACAATTGGAGGGGTTATGGCATAGTGGTTGGAGCGTCGGCCTCAGAAGCAAAAAGACCTGGGATCGATCCCAGGTCAGGTAAACAAGATGAATAACCCTAGGTGTCTGATGGGTTAGTTGATATCAGTGCTTGCTGCATTGTGCGCTCTTAACAGCTATGATACGGGGTTTTCTCTTTTGTTTTTTAATCATGTAGAGAGGAAGAAAAAACACAACTACAAAAATAGCAACGAGAAATAGCAACAAAGTAAGAAAGGCAACTTTGTAAACAAATGCATCCTGTCATCTGTTGAATACTCGAATACTAAAAGAAACTTTAAAAGGACTAGAGTTATACCTCGTTGTTAATGTCAAATACACCGTCCTGTATCTTCTGGTAGATCTGCTTGGCCGTGTTGATGAACGCCTGCACAAATATATCTAATATATTATCTTGCAAAGTATAGAGATGCCTTGGCATGATATATTATATATATTAGACATTAACTAATATACAACACCTGTATAAGCTAAGATCTAGCTCATCAACTTTCTCTTTCTAAGAATATCATCAAATTTACAAATAAATATTTTATAAATAATGCGCTCTTCTAAGAATAATTATCATCAAATTTATAAGTAAATATTTTGTTAATAACGCACCACCTTACACAATGTTACACACGCAAAAATGAACAAGACAAGCTATAGCTGTATTCATTGTGTACTGCTGTTGTTGTTGTTGTTGCTCGCCCAGGATGCCGACCGTGGTGCTGACACCCTCCATCCTGTCATCATGAGGATATTTGTAGCGCCTCTATATCCTAGATATCTCAGACTCACTTGCTTTGGCAAGGTCTCCTCAAGTCTGGAAGTTGACCGACCAATGGGTTTAGTACGCAATGGCCTAGACCATTCTGCCCTTCACAGCAGCATCTGCTTTAGTCGCCTCTTACGGAACAGATGATATCATATTTACTCACGTCCTCTACGTTGGCCGCAGTCTTGGCGGATGTTTCCATGAACACCAGGCCATGCTCCTGAGCAAACGCCTCCCCCTCCTCTCTCTTCACATCCCTCCTTGCCTCCAGGTCACTGAGTGCAACACATACATATAGGTCACTGAGTGCAACATATACATACAGGTCACTGAGTGCAACAAGAGGTCACAGAGTGCAACAACAGATCACTGAGTGCAGCACATACATAGGGGTCATGCAGTGAGTGCAACAAGGGCTATGAGTGCAGCACATACGCAGAGATCAATCAACCAGCACAACAAGAGGTCACTGAATGCAGGTCACTGATTGCAGCACATACATAGAGGTCACTCTGTGAGTGCAACAAGCGACCACTAAGTGCAGCACATTCATTGAGGCCACAGAAGTCACAAGAGGTCACTGAGTGCAGTGCTCACATACATAGAGGTCACTGAGTGCAGCACATACATAGAGGTCAATCAACGAGTGCAACAAGAGGGAGTGCTGCACATGGATGAGGAAAAACGGACGCTAAATCTTTATTTTATTGTTATATATTTTATTTACATAATAAATGGATAGATATATGAACTTCTGATAGTTACCATCTTAAAACACCTTCTAGAAATTAGAAACTCAAAGATACATCTCAGGAAATCCTATAACCTTCGAAAGAGATCCCACAACAGAACGATTCCTCTGTGCACTGCTCTCACAGCCAAAAATTTTTTAAACAGAATGCTTTTTGAATATTGATCTTTAGAATAGGCCCCTATCACTGTGTTAAGCTCCATTATAGAAAGACTCAAACTCTATCTGCTTCTAATTTAGGATATATTATTGTAGTATTGTATATATTATTTGTATTTCTAGCTTGTAACATTGTACATATGTCACAATGAAGTTGCTAATAAAATACTACTACTACGTTAACAAAGTGGCATAATGGTTGATAAAAATAGAAATAAACCTCTTGTTTCCTATCAGCATAATGACCATGTTAGAACTGGAATGTTGTCTGGCGTCCTCTAGCCACGTGGTCAGGTGATTGAATGTCTCACGTCTATCAATCAATCAATCAATCAATCAGTCAATCAATCAATCAATCAAATGTTGTATGGCGTCCTCTAGCCACATGGTCAGGTGACTGAATGTCTCACGTCTATCAATCAATCAATCAATCAATCTTTCGATCAATCTTTCGATCAATCTTTCCATCAATCTTTCCATCAATCGAAACTTTGTGAACCACATGCTTGTCCTTGCGGACTCAGGTAGATGCACTTGGTCTTCACAGTCTCTCCTGCAGGCGCAGTGCTGGCAGACTAAGTCGCCACCATAACATTAACGACATAATTTGGCGCGCGCTTACCAAAGCCGGCGTCCCTTCCACCAAGGAACCC
>JAQFZF010004938.1:0-10242 GCA_034695365.1 Enchytraeus norvegicus
GACGCCTGTCCCAGACACACTTTCTTCTATATCTCTCACCTTAGACACACACATATATTGGACACATTCTTTCTTCTGACCTCCTAGCACAACTCGACACATACATACAGACATGTACAGAGAGGTAACCAAATTCCCTGACACCCTATTTTTGGAATATCTAATTCCCTGACAGGAGTCACGTGGTTGATCAGATGTTTTGTCTAGAGGAGGGAGCCACACACAACATTATATTAGAGTTCTACACACTGTATTGTATTGTGTCGTATTGTTGTGTATTGTATTGAATTGACACAGGAGAGAGGAGTCACGTGGTTGATCAGATGTTTTGTCTAGAGGAGGGAGCCACTTACAATATTATACTAGAGTTCTACACAGCTCAGTACGGTGACAGGGAGTCTGCCTCCACTATATTCATCGACTCTGTTAGTATGCTCTAATACACAAGTACTAGATATCATTAGGGACAATCAGCGTACTATAACCCGTGGCCCAGTAGAAAAGTCATCAGCGTTCCAGGGCCCAGAAAAATGTGCCATTAGTGTTCCATAGCCCAGAATAAATTGTGCCATTAGTATTCCTGGGCCCAGAAAAATGTGCCATTAGTGTTCCATAGCCCAGAATAAATTGTGCCGTTAGTGTTCCTGGGCCCAGAAAAAAGTGCTATTGTGTTGCTGGGTCCAGAATAAAATGTGCCATTAGTGTTCCATAGTCCAGAATAAAATGTACCATTAGTGTTCCTGGGCCCAGAAAAATGTGCCATTAGTGTTCCTGGGTCCAGAATAAAATGTGCCATTAGTGTTCCTGGGCCCAGAAAAATAAGTGCTATCAGTGTTCTTGGGCCCAGAAAAAAATAGCTATTAGTGTTCCTGGGCCCAGAAAAAATGTGCCCTAAGTGTTCCTGGTTCCCTTGATTTTCAATTTAACCACTGACTATTGCTTATTTGATGTTAAGCTGAACTAAATTTTAGTTTGATTTGTGGCGTTCAGTTAATTGAAATTAGAAGAATGAGCGAAGGAGTGATTATTTATGTTGATTGATTGATATATCTAGTATAGTTTAATTAAAAAATTAATGAAAGCGATTGATTGGTTGATTTATTTAATTTTTTGTTGTTGATTTATTTTGTTGTTTGACTGTTTATTTGGTTATTTTTATCTACAACTAATTATTTATATTTAATATATAAATATTTCTCAGTAGACGTGATTAATTGATTGATTGACCAGTAGACAGATTAATTAATTGATTGATTGATTAGTGGACTGATTGATTGATTTATTGACTGATTGATTGATTGATTGATTGATACCTCACAGATAGTGCTGATGCCTAGTACAGGAGATGTTGACGAATTGAAGGCTACTCCAGAAGGAAGCAAGATCTTAGAGGAGCTGGAGAGACTGCAGTGCTCCAGGCACTACCTTACAGTGCCACACAGCTCTCACACTAACCCACACTGTGATGTGCTGCTCTATAGTCTAGCAGCAGCTGTCTACGGGCGAGCTTTCCGTATGTTATAATGGACTTTAGGCAGCTATGCCGCCTCGAAGGTTAGCTCCATAAATCTTGGTATGAAGTGTTGAGCCCGGGTACAACAACCCCTCCAAGCACGATATATTAATCCGCCATCCATCTGCGGATATCCTGCCGTGGAAGACCCTCTCAGGCGGGAGGTAGGGTCCTGCAGTTGCAGGAGCAGAAAATCTGCATGATACTTGGTGGAGCTGCTTCACAAAAGCTTTTGTATATGTGAGAATGTTTAATCAGTGCCTTGGATTCTTTGGCATATGAGTGCATTCATTTTTATGTGAATTAATTAGCGAGCATTTAAACTCGTGAAATGTACTCGTAAATATTGCTATTACAGTATTAACAACTATTCCACTAGATACACAGTACCAAACTGCTGTGTGCTATGTGGGATAAAGCTGTATTAAGTATGAGCTAATTTTGAAATGGTAGCTCGATTATGTTAAGCCATCTTAAAGAGAAGCATATTGTGCTTCAGAAACTTGACGTTAAACACACTCAAACCTAGCTACTAGTAAATGTTGTTGACTGCTGTGTTTGTACTGCTTACAGCTAGTGGACTGATTGATTGATTGATTGATTGATTACATACAGCTTGTGACTGTGACCTACTAGGCTCAGAGGGTGACCTGTGTGACGCTGAGGGGGGGCAGTGCCCATGTAGGAAGGGGGTAAGGGGCAGGAGGTGTGACACCTGCCTCGCAGGCACATATGGGCTCAGTAGGACCGGCTGCACAGGTGCGTATTGTAGAGAGGAGATTAAGCAACATGACATTTTTCTTAATTTTATTGACTCCTCTGCATATTATCAAAATTCTACAGTTGAATTGAAACTTGAGTTTATCTTTAAAGTAGCAGCCTGCTCTAATTCAATTGCTGAAAACTGTTCTGTTTTCTTTTTCTGCTTCTGACTGTTTTATATTGATCGATTGATTTATTGACTGCCTGATCTGTTCATTCATGCATTGTTTTCATTACTCGTGTTATTAGTGCATTCATTGATCAATTGATTGATTGATTAATTGTTTGGTCGATTAATTGATTGCTTGATTTATTGGTCAATTGATTGAGAGAGAGAACTATGTTTTATTATTCAAGAATTTACAAAATAGTCAAGCAGTCTGGCAAACACACAAAAGAACAAAAACACAAGTTAACAAACACACAAGCAATCAGTCACAAGCAATTAAACTATCGTCTCGGCCGTCAGTGAGGACACAATGCATCCTATCTAGCTACCACTAATGCACGATATTATACAGCATTGAACAACAAAAATGCAATATTACTAAAAAATTGTTCCTATTTAGAGAAATTATTGATTGATTGATTGATTGATTGATCTCACAGCTTGTGACTGTAGCTACACTGGAGCAGCTGATAATAGATGTGATCCAGTCACTGGTCAGTGCTCGTGTCGCTCTAGCTCTGTGGTTGGACGGCGCTGCGACCAATGCGCCGAGGGCATGTACGGCTACCCCACGTGTCGGCCATGTTTGTGCGGAGGTAGAGCCCAGGCTTGTGATAGTGAGAGCGGTGGCTGTATCAACTGCCTGCACAACACGGCAGGTCAACATTGCGAGAGGTTTGACTGATGTTTACTATAATTATAATAATTACTATTATGAGTAATATGTAAAGCGCTGCTTTATGTAAAATGTCACAGCTGCGCTAAATGGACAGTGAAGAGTCAAGTGTCAAGTCTTGCAGCAAAAGGCCACCATTGGTGTAGCAGCCTCGACCTCTGCAAGTCTGGAATACAGAAATCGTTACCACATGGCTATCAAGCCTCTCCACTGCCTTATCTGCTTTAGTCGCCTCTTACGATACGTGCAGTTGTCATGATATAGTATCATAGCACTGTGCATGTATTTTATAAGGGCTGAAATTTAAATTCATTTTTTTTATAGGAGATTGGCTGGAGGAGTGGCCATGTTTAGAGGAGTATTAACCCCTCTCCCCCAATTCCTCCTTCTCCCCAGTCCCTTCCCCCCCATTCTATTCAAATTCCCTGAAGAATAAACTCCTAATATTCTTTTACAGAAAATAATTATCAAATATAATATAAGAATAATAAAGGTCTAGCGTCCGTTTCCTCATCAAGGATGATGTCGGGGTCATCAAATATATTAATTATACTAATTCTATATTAAGTACGTCAATTATTTTAATGTTCTCTAATTCAGATGTGCCGATGGTTTCTATGACTCTTCAACAGGCAATGGGCGGGACTTGCAGTGTAAGCCCTGCCCCTGCCCAGGAGTGGGAGGAGTTAACCACGCTCACTCCTGTAGGCTGGACCCTAGGAATGGTCAAGTGCTCTGCTACTGCGAGCAAGGATATACAGGTCATTTTTTTCAATCTTATTTTATTTCCACACTTGTCAACCGCACGTGTTGACAAGGTTATCTTTCTTAGTTGCTGTTTTGGTATTTTTTGTAGTCTGCCGTCGCTCTGGTTAATCGTGCCGTTGCCTTAATTGTCATGTTTACTGTGTTGGCTCCGGCAATCTTGAGAATAGATCAACCGAGAGCTGAATGTGTTTCGTATGAGACGACTAATGCAGTCACTGAGATAGGATAAGGAGACCTACCTCAGAAAACAAAATCATCGGCAAGAATATGTAGTTCACAAACTGTGCAGTAATATACCATGGATAATTGTAATGTTTCATTAAGTTTAGTTGTCTAGTGTGTCAGAGCGTTAGAGCGCCAGTGAGAGCTGCTCTCCCAAACTTCCGCAAACTTAGATGAATGTATAATATTACATCGTTTTCAATTTGCGCATTCAAATAAATTATATAACTAACGCCTACATGGTTATATAACCTTAATATCCATGTTCCTATAATTTGTTGTAAGAAATATCTTTTACCTCTGTCTACTAGAATATTTAGTCACAGCTTGTCAACATGATTTATACTTTCACTAAAATTTCAATTGCCTCTGTGAAATCCTTTGTTTATTTTTAAATGCGCATGATTTGAATAACTTTATATTGTGACATGATGTGTACAGGAGAGAGCTGCTCGGAATGTTCACAGAACTACTATGGTAGCTCTGTTGCTGGCTGTAAGAAATGTTCGTGCAGTGGTAACACAGACCTGTCAGTGGGAGGAGCCTGTGATATGACAGGCAGGTGTCTGAGGTGCCTGTATAACACAGAGGGATGGAGCTGTGAGCTCTGCAGGGCTGGTTACCATGGTGATGCTACGCAACAAGCCTGCAGAGGTAGGAGGGAACTCTAGATTTAATTTTCTTATTTAAATTTATACGTATATTTTCACACAATGTCATAACGGTTCTAATGTGTTTCTTAGAGCATTAGATTTAACAAAGGCTTTCGACAGAGTCAATCATTTTAAACTCTTCACAGCTTTATTAGAAACACGCATTCTGTCGTGGGTGGTTTTGGTACTGGAAAATTGGTACTCCAAATTGACAAGCCGACTGTTCACGGTTGTAATGCTACTCGCATGATCCTTTAAGAATATTAGAATCTAAGTGACAGTCTCCTTGATATTGGCATTGAACATTGCAAAAGTTTTCTTTGTCTGTCTAAATTTAAATGACCTTTCACATTAATTAGGGGACCATACAATGTTACTTTAAATTGTATTTTGTAGGTCCAACAGTAATGGGTCCCAGGATCAATCAGTGTCTAAGCCTGAGTGGCAAATAGCTGCACAGGCTTTAGAGAAGATGAAGCCAGCTGAGGATAGTAAGCACGACTCAGCTAAAGCTAAAGAGCAGGCTGCTACCAAGAGCACAGCCGCTGCCAGTGCGGTGCAGGGAAACACTTCATTCACAGGGGAAGCATATTACCAGCAGCCGATGCCTCACATGTATAATTACTACTACCCATACGCTGGTGCTGAGCAGTATCAATACGCTGGCTATGCTCAGTATAATGCTTATGGTATGTATGGTCAGTACCCCCCACCCCTCCCGCCGCCCCCCCCTCCACCCCCACCCACCCCCTCTAGTCTAGAGTGCCCGGGGCCTAGTGGGGGTGGGGCGGAGGCTGAGGCGGGTGATAAATATAACAAACCTATCCAGGCCTCTGCTTCACTGCATTCCAATAAAGAAAACTCTGTCAAGCCTTCTGATTCCATGACAGAGTATAGTTATAATGCTGGCCCTGCACTGAATAGCTTCTCCACTAAGCCTTCGACTGAGATATCAGCAGAGTATAATTGCAATGCAGGCTCCGCCCCCAATAGTTTCTCTAAGGATAGCAGCGAGAGAGGCAAGACAGGTCCTGGGGTGGGAGGAGAGTGGGTTCCATACGGGAGTGGTCGAGGAACCCCTTCCCCTCGTGGCATGTCTGGTCATGGAACTCCTGCTGCTTTTAACAACAGATTTGCTCCTCCCTCTGAAAGAGGAGGCATTCGCTTTCAGCTGCGTAGAGGTGGCCTAGGGAGCAATAGTTATGATGGCAATGCTGGGGGCATTAGAGGAAGAAATTCCTTCGCTGATCAAAAGAGACCTAGGTTTGATTCGACCAAGCAGCATGAGCAGAGGGATTCTTGGTCAAACGACGATCCTAATGTAGCACAAAGCTCTGGTCTATTAAGATCTCCTGGTCTTCCAAATCGAATGAAATCCCCTGGATTTGGTCAAATGAATCGACCATTTGGACATCAGAGGCATCCAGTGCCAAGAACACTAGGTCAGTTTGGTCAGTTTCTGATGCAGGATCGACCCGCCTATGACGGCTGGAGTGCTGAAGGCGCTCACAGGAGTGATGGGTCTGGTCAGTGGCAGGATCCTGGTAACAACCATTACCAGCAGGATCAATCCCATGACAACAATCCAACACTGGAGGGATTGGATTGGCAGAGAAAGTTAAATCCTGGCAAACATAGTGATGGTGAACCTTCACCAGACAAACGCAAGTCTAGATGGGATGATAAAGAGGGTACAGGTAGCGGACTGGCTACTCAGAGTGGTGGTGCTGCTGCAGGGAGCTCAGACAAGACTTCCACACAAACTGTGAGCGATTGGCCACCCTCGCTCAAAGAGTACGTCAACAGGTGCTTCTCTAGCGTAGATGATAACGAGAAAGATGCCATGGAGTCTCAGCTGAAGCAGAAGATCACGGCTCTATTTAGCTCCGGCAAGGCTCAGACTCATGATTGGGATAACGAGCCTCTGTGTAAGCTACAGCCTGCTGAGCCATTTTACTCTCACTTGAACACATTCAGTAGTAGCCATGGTTCTACAGCCCATGGTGGAGCTAGCACACAGAGGGGCTGGCACCATAGGTCTGCTGCATTGAGACCTGCTGCGGGTCACAAGGACAGCTTTAATGACTTTATTCCGCTCCACCAGCGAGGCCCCACAGGAGCAGATAGGAATCGTTTACCCACCCCGGGAGGTTTTAAGAGTAGAGGACGTGGTAGCAGTGTAGGGCGTGGCAACCGTCAACCCTCTCCGCGTCCCTATAACTCGCCTGGGTATAGACGTAGGTCAGTTTCTAGGTCATCTTCTAGCTCTTCTTATAGTTCTAGGTCAAGGTCTAGGTCAAGGACAAGAAGAGTTCGAAACAGAAACAGGTCATCATCATCAACGGATTCAAGATCTTCCGTGTCATCTCGTAAGAGACGCTGCAGTACAAGGTTAGAGCCTTACAAAATAATGCAATCTGAATAATGGCTTTTAAACGGTGCCTAGTGCGTGTGCTGGGCTTTACATTGGTTGCTCAGCCCGAGCACACCGTCAACAGCTTGCGATGGACTTGTGCACCAGTGCTACACACGTGTGCAATGTTGTCTCTTGGTGTAGCTGATAATTAATTCTCAAACGTTTTAATCATGGTACAGTCAGGCTTGTTATCAGAATGACACAAAACTTGACTATAAGTTGCAATCTAAGATTATATTAATCAGAGATGGTACAAGCAATATTTTTGATAATATTTATATGATCAAACTGATAATGAGTTTGCAAATGTACAATTTGAAATTGTGATAAATTTATTAACTTGAAATATAAATGTCCATGTTGTATTTCTGCATCTCAAACAAAAGTCTTATGACGTGGCACTTATTTGTATGCTTAAAAACACTGTTCTTAACTAGGTAATATACTTACATGATTTATCACTTATTAAATTACCTAATGTCATTACCGATAATTTAAAAAAAATCGTCTTTGAACATATTATTTGAACATAATATTTGAACATATTATATAGGCTTTTAACTGAAAGAGAGATACATGTCAAATAGTACACATTTGATATTACTTGTAATTAGATATTTTATTACAAGCTAATTATATTTTATATTTGTGTGGGTTATGGTACAAATTATATTACTTGTGCTGTGTTTAGTCTCTCAGATGTACTTAGATTATAAATGTAACTGGATGATCACTTGGTTATTGTTTATGCAAGGATGAGCCACACAATAAGCTTATGTAGCTTGATGATGACTTGTTATTATTTTGCACAGATGAGCCGCACAGTAAGCTAATGTAGCTTGATGATGACTTGGTTATTGTTGTGCAGGGATGAGCCGCACAGTAAGCTTATCAATGTAGCTGGATGATGACTTGGTTATTGTTGTGCAGGGATGAGCCGCACAATAAGCTTATGTAGCTTGATGATGACTAGGTTATTGTAGTGCAGGGATTAGCTGCACAGTAAGCTTATGTAGCTTGATGATGACTTGGCTATTGTTGTGCAGGGATGAGCCTCTCAGTAAGCTTAAGTAACTTGATGATGACTTGGTTATTGTTGTGCAGGGATGAGCTGCATAGTAAGCTCGCCCAGCGCCTCGGTAGCTCTGCACGGGGTCGCAAGAACCGCAGCGTTAGAGGTGGCTCGGCCAAGCACAACCAGCGCCAGGGCGATGAACAGGCTCAGCCTCAGAACAGTATTGCTAACCGTTTGGGAAAGAAAGGGAAAAACAAGTTAGATAATATAAATAAATAAATTATTTTAGTTATTTTCTCAAATTCAGCTTCATGCTAAGTTTGAGAATAAACTCTCCTATAATTGCACAATGTGCAGACTATTATTCATAAGTCTATGTGTGAAATTTGTGCCATGGATTTTTCATCGTGTAGTAAACTGTATTGACTGTGTACCACTGTACATCACAATATTACAATGTCTTCAGCCATCCATGTAAGATGAAGTTATATACAATATTAAAAGTGTGATTGTGTGCAGAGTATCCATGTGTCAATTTTGACATTCCGTTATAAATCAACCAATTTCAGAATGAAATCTGACATGACCATCTCAGATTTTTATAAAAATTAATGAGTTTGTCATGTCAAAAAAAAAAGTTTGTCATGAAAAAAAAAGAAAAAAAAAGAGTTTGTCATGAAAAAATAATCCCATATTTTAGATTTTTGGTCAAGTAAATTACAAACGCTCGGAGCCGAAATGGTCAAATCTTCGTATCTCATCTTCTATGGGACCTACAGAGTCCATTTTTATTATAATAAAATTAAAGGTAATTGAAAGATCTATTTGAGCAATTAGAATAGAACCCTTATTTGCAATAAATGGATCAGAAAAAAACAAATCTAAACCTCTTAACCTTGACCCCGGAAAAACATATTTTCATCATTTATTTATTTTTCCCTTTTGATTGACCCCCTCACAACCTACAATCGGTGAAGAATTAGGAGTGGCTTTTCTTGATATCATGTCATGGAGGGGGAGAGTCATAGAGAGGTCGACTTTCGTCCTGACCTTCCAGGACTGGGGTCATCTTCCAGGCTATCTCTACCACATTTAAATTCATCTGTCCATTTCTTAACCATAGTGTATGAAGGGGCACTCTCCCCTAGTTTTGAGATCATGTCCTATGAATTTCCTGTGGCGATAAATTTTTCAAACTGAGATAGCAAAATGATGGTCCGTATTCCACTGTTATCCATTTTTCAATAAATCAGTAGGGGCCATAATGCTAATTATGCCCAAAAAAAATTATCACAAAAGCTATTGAGTTAAATCTTGGAGGCTGAGCTTCCAATAGATTGTAGTATATGCACAACAAGTAACAGCCTTTTCAGTTGACTCCAAGTACTCGAGGCCGCTAACTTATCCATCACCCCTCATATTTGCTCAAATAGATGTTTCAATTTCCTTTAATTTGATATAAAGACGGACTCAGTAGTCCCATAGGAGCAGAGATATGAAGGCTTGAACATTTCGGGTCCGAACGTTTGGTTCAAGCTTTGTCGACCCCCGTATTTTGGCCCCACGTGACCTAAAAATCTAAAATTGTGTGGATGTTTTTTCATGACGAACACTACAAACTCACGAAGTTTTAAAAAAATCGGAGATGATCAATGATCAAGTCAGGTGACCTGGTTGATTTGGCATGGATTGTCCCAATTCTGCATTGTTAAAACCAACTCATGAAATCTAATGTGACTTCTGTCACGTGAATAATTCTGTCGCATGAATTCTACTCTCATTATGTCAATTGAATACTACGGTTGCTTTTTATTTTATTAATTTTTGCATATGAATTGTAATGACACATTTTTAATGTGAATGCTACACTTGGTCATGTGAATACTAGTACTGTCAGTTTTATCATTTCGTTGTTGCCTACCCGAAGATCAGCTGTGGTGCTGATCCCCTCTATCTTCATCCTTGGGAGTGCTCATCCAGGGCTCGCCGCCAGGTATCCAGCAGCTCCGCCGCCTCGCAAGGATTGTTCCATAAGTCTATTGGAGTAA